>CM048822.1:0-254319 GCA_026586065.1 Dioscorea zingiberensis | reverse complement strand
CGTATGGATGGGATGATCGTACGTAAAATAAAAAATTCTGTGGTGGCCAGTTTAGTCTCCCCATGAAATTACGAGCAATTAAAATTTTTACAAAATAAGAATCGTTAAGTGGGAGGTAGCGATTCATGTAATATATAAAATTAATGATAGAGCTTTATTTTTGATGATGCTTACATCCAAATGCGGTTGGAAATCACCATCGTCTCAGTAGGAATAGGTGGCGGATCTGCAATGATAATCCGGCCGACCCTTATAATCTGTATATATATATATATATATATATAGATAACTTGATATTAAACATTTTTCTTCAGGCTGGGTGCTATGGCCAACGCCGCCACAATCAAGGAGCATTACTGAGAAACTGGTACGTCGGCACAAGAAACCTGTGGTGATTCTGGGACATAGCAAAGGTGGGCTACACTGCAGCTGCAGCCCATCTACGCATTGGAATAAACCCCGGGAGACAAGGTTGTTGGTCTGCGCTCGCCCAAAGTCCCTATGCTGGCAATCCCATTGCTTCTGATATTCTCCGTCAAGGACTCTTAAAACATGTTAATCTCAAGAAGGAAATCATGGAGATCAAGGCATGCGCCCAGGTATCCCCAAATGTAAGTCAGATAAATCTCAACTGATCAAGTTAAGGATCAAAAAGGACCTATGGCTTTAATAATAGTGAATGCATGAAACTTGTTAATCAGGGGAGATTTAAGTGCCACTGAGGACTTGATATACGAAAAAGCAGAAGGGAATTCTTGAGATCATATCCACTCTCAAGAGAAATCCCAGTAGTCCTACTCCACACTGAAACCAAGATAAATATGAGTATTCTCACAAAGTTTTGCTGAAGCGGCAAACGTGAAGTTCTCTATCACTGCTCCTGCCGGTGTTAAGAGAGTTCTTCCAAGATATCAGTGCCATGGCCTCTGTCTTCTATGCTGGCTTCGTGATGGCGGCAGTGCTGCTTAAGCTTCCTCATATCGTGAGAAGAGTGATGGTCTTGGTGACCAGGAAGGATGCTGAGGCTCCAGGTTCGGTTGTAGTCCGGCCTCAGAGGAATCTATAGATCATGAATGGATGGTGCTGCCTTCTCTCAATGAGGATCGCAAAGAAGCTTTAATAAATTGGTTGTGGTTATCGAAGCTCTCTTCACTCTCCTCATAGAGGTTGCGCTGGAGGAAGGGCTTCCTCGTGCCTGCCAATTGATCATCCAACTCATCTCTGATCCGGTGTGCTACTCTGCGAAATAAACCATGCATCCTAAAATAAGATATTGTTGTAATATATATCTGCGATGAACTCACTGTTTCTCCCTCATACGCTCTAATCCATCCCCCGTATGTCGAGGCTTTTTTTTTAATAAAGTGAATAAACTATATTTATTTATTTACGATAATAGCGTTCCTCATATTACAACCTCGAAATTGCAGCAAAGAGATACAAAATTCAATCACGCTTTCCTACGATGATTAAGTTTAAGGTGGTATCAGACTCGATCACCTGAGGCCGCTTATTCCCCGCTATGTCCTCCTCGAAAACTTCATCACCTCCCCGCGATCCGCCATGGCAAGGCTACCAAAGGAGCACTAATTTCACGGGACATGTGACGCCTCCAATTTCGACTCTTTGGAAGTGGAACTCGCATCTATCCACGAGAGTAAGAGGAAAAGTATATTGCCACGGACGAGCCTCAAGAAAAATCGCTATTGTTTGTCTCTAAAAATATCGTGTGACGCTTCTCTCTCGGCCTAAATACTCCTGCGTGAATTGTCGTGACCAGACTCAAGTCATCCTCACCGCAGGGGCCACACACCCCGAGACCTGTATCCTTGTTTTCTCCCATAATTGCAAAGTAATCAGATGGTTCCATTCTTACTCCAAATATAAGCTATGAAAATGCCTCCATATGTTCAACAATTACACTAAATGCTCTAAACATGATTTGAAGTTCAACCTTTCCTTATTAGATAGAGACCTATATTAATGCATTTTAGATTTAGATGCTGAGTTGTATACAAATGAGCAATTGTTCGATCACATGAGTGAAACCGTTAGCAATTGTTGTGGTACCGCAAATGAAATTGTTGTGGAAGTGAATCCATTCTCTTCCTCATTTTTCTATCTTTAGTCATATGTGATATCTCTGAGATCAAGACTGTGATTCACAGTAGAAGCTATTGAACAACAAAAAACACCATAGAAGAAAATTAAACATCAATGCTGTAATTTATAGCTCTATAGCTTCTGCAAAAGATCTGCAGAAGATAAATACTCATGAAGGTTTCGGCTATCACTTTAAGATGGTTATCAATGAAGTTATGTGCACTCTCTATCATAGTAAAAAAAGAAAAAAAGCAAAAGAAAGATAGAAAGAAAAAATAGGTTAAAAAACTATGTACCCTAGACCAGTCCACATGGAATAAGAAAAATAATAAAAAAGCATGGCATCCATGGGTGTAGCTTGACCTGGAATTTAGAAAAAAAAAAAAAAACTATCAGTACAGGAAGGCTCACTACTGCAAGAGGAGATATACATCTGACAAAAGCATCAAAAAATAAAAGGCACATAAAAACTATTGACTTGGACCTATAGACAAAAATATAAAGCTAAAATAAATTCACCTTGTCAGTCATGGAGGTAATCAAGAGTAGGCCCTAGTCTGAAAAGTATAAACACATAAATACAAATTTTAACTTTGTTGGAGGCTTCTCCTGTCCAGAAGGTCGTTTAAAATAGTAGCTGGATAAACATTTGGAAGTGCCATGTGGATTAAAAAAATGAGGCCAAAATAAAAGACTATAGGCAGTTATATAAGTGAAGCTTCTTACACATAGATTTTAAATGCCATGTACCGCAGAATACTTCCTAAGCAGCCTCTCCCACTGCTTATACATCACTGATCGGGATCCACCCGGAAAGTAAAATGGGAATGGGATGCTTTGTGCAAACACTAGGGCAATAGAAAATCATTAGCAAAACTGTTTGTTCCAGATTTTTTGCATTTAAAATGAATCATGTAATAGCATAGCCATAAGTGCCCTCCAGTTCAATGGATGAACTCCTTGAACTCCAGTAGGCCAATGTCAACCATGTATTAAACTGGTGGAATTGATATGACCCATTAAGGGGAATACATTTTATGCCAATTTCCTCTGTTTTCACCATTCATCAATCACACTTAGGACGTTAATATATGAAGATAGAGGTAATTCAAGATTTTCAAAAGACACTACTTTTGGTAAAACAGATTCCGATTTATACCTAAAATAGATAAAAGAAATGGCATACCAGATTTTTTGAGCAGCTGTAAACCATGCCTGTGGCCAAGCATTTCCTTTCTAAATCAGATAAAGTAGATAATGCTTCGTGTGGAACTCTGGCGCGCCTAGGATTATGTGATTGTACAACAGCCAGGGGCTATGACAATGCTGAGCAGCTGAAGCATGTGCTGAGTGTCATGCCATCAGAACCTCGGCAAGACAAAGATACAAAATTATGGGAACTCTAAATGGAAACTCCAATACATTTTAATTAATTCCATAAAATGATGGCATAAAATAATAAATACTAACAACAAAAACAAAAGATGAGTTAAGATTGAAAGATGACCAGTCAACCCACCTAAATGGAGATCACCCATATGTAGATCACGTAGCATTTAAAAGCTCCTGATGATAGCAGCATCTGGAATGCCGGAAGAAAGAGCAGCAAGAGAATTGAAGCACATCCCTCCAAGACCCCATTTCCCAGAAGTATCCACACAACTGGTATGAAAAAACAAAGGCACATCATCACTATATGTCAACTGGGAGATAAATAGGAAACAACCGAAACAAATACTAAAAAATGAAATACATAAAGAAGCATGGCTTTCTGTGAAGCTCAAGGGAAAAAAATAAACAAAATAAAATAAAAATATAAGAAATGAGGATTCGGACCACACTCAAAACAGATGCACTAAAGAAATTACCAAAATATAATGCTTAGGGTTCTGGAGAGAGGCAAATGGTTGATGGCTTTGTGCAATCTCCAAACACAAATTGGATGGACCCTGAATCAGCTACAAATTTGATCATCCGCTATATAATCAGGATCCTTGGTAGCTAAGGGACTTGCTAAACCTAGGAGCCTCCCACTCCCTTGCCAACTTATTTTCTGTTGCTTTTTTTCTGAGCTTCACGAGTTGACTGCATCTTTTCCAGAACATTTCTTCTCTTTCCTAGGGATAAAGTTGAATCTGCAAGGGATTGTGGAAGCCTCTCGAAACTTCTCAACCCAAGATAAATATGCTGCCTCATCAAGTTTGCAGTCAAACTTGGTGGAACCAGGATTACTCTTCATAAGCTCATTATCCAAACAAAGTTGTTGGATTAATTTCAAATCTCTGATCATCCTTCTGTGATGTTCCATTTCTTGCGCATTTCAATAACCTTATTGGTCATTTGCATTCAAGTCATTAATATTCTTTTCACTCAAAGTTTTTCAGCAGTAACATCAGGGGTAGGATCAAATATTTGCAACCCAAAGATGAGATGCATCGTTATGTCAACAGCCTCCCCACCCAAGTTTTCCTATGTCCTGAATATCATTATCCTTTTGGCCAACCACATACATTTGCTGAGATTTAATTTTCTTTTCTGCTCTCCTAATGATGACCTAAGAAGAAACAATCAGTATTTACTATTTCCCTACAGAAAGACTAAATAGGTAACTAATGGTTCCAGCTAAAATGTGGGAGCAGATTTTTCTGTTCTTGACCTCCTCTATTGAATGTTCTGTGTACCAGATTTATCGCGGATAGCCATACATGGCTCATTTGACTAATACTGCAGATGCGCGCTGTAAGGCTCTGCTTGTCAACTGCATGGATTCCAATCTTGTTCATAAAATATAACCTAAATCAAAAGCATAAGTCGGTAACGATGCCAGTGTAGTAAAGTAAATGATAATTTTCGTAAAGTACTATAATAATAACATAATGGAGATTATACGTAAATTCTGCAATTAAAAATTTAAAAACAACATTGTTTTATTACATCATTTGTGTGGAAGTGTCAGCCCATCTATATGAGCATCTTTAACAACATTAGACTGGTTGCATAAGCTGTTCATGTATGCAATAATCTACACACACAATATGGTTGAAGCACCCCTTTTTATTATTTAGTTGGTGCTATTGTGCAGTCTGGAATAACAGAAACTAACAATAGAAAGATGTCAAATTATAAATAATAAAACTGAGACCTATCCAAAGAACCATAGCAATAAAAAATTTATGCAAGTAACTCTCATCTTTGCATGTTAAAAAAATGTTAACTATGCTTGCATCTTATCAATTTCTTCCCTACACTTAACCAAAAGAATTGCTACATAATGCATTTGCACTAAACTTCTATATATATATATATATATATATATATATATATATATATATATATATATATATAATGCGGAAAAAACTCTACTTATCATTGTTTTATCCTACATTAGGAAAAATCAATGGACAAAAACTATCACCAAAAAGAATTACATTTTAACATCATGTGCTTAGCATAAAAACAAAATGGTTTTAGTTATGGCAAAGTCGAAAACAAAATTAGGGAACTGAACACCCTAACCCGAGAACAAAAGCAAAATGATTCCTGTTGTGTCCCTTCACCCCAACAAAATAAGAACAGTCCTAGATTCCTCGCTCACTTGGGACAAAGCTATAAACACGCACACTAGTACCATATGTGTGTGTTAACAGGGGATAAGAAAAACATTCAAAACAAAAGAAAGAAAAAAAAATGCCATCCCTTATATCTGTGATTCTACATTGAGTTCCTGCAAACTCACGCAGTATCTGCAGCAAACAAAGATTAGAGACCAACTCCTCCAGCTCTAGTTGATATCATAGCAAAACAAATGCATCATTTTGAACTTGGGGCCAGATTTAACTAAAGCCTTCATCCTGGTTGCCAGCTGAAACTCCCTTATTGCTGCAAAGCGTTCTTCAGCTTGCGCACAGATCCAATCAAGGCGTTTGTAGGTATACTTTACGCCAAAATCTAAGAAATCCCTGCATGTGGAGCATAAGCACACATCATATACATCTGTTCGGATTAATAAACAGCAACTACAGACATGTATTAGAACCCAAATGAATATAGCAAAAGAAAGAGACGCTGCTTAGGATTGTATCCAAGAGTATGGGTCATCTCAAGTAAATAACAAGAACGATGCCCCTTCCTCGCATGCAATCTCCCAATTAGCTGGTCCAGAACAATGAGTTTACCACTGGCCTGATGATTAAAAAATGATCAAACATGTGAGATTTGGAGCAATAATGAGTGAATTGAGTTAAATGAAGAAAGACTTTTGCCATGAAAAAGAAAATCTTAATGCAGAAAACTGGTTCCTCTATCAGATAAGAGAGAGGGTCATCACTTTTATCTTAGTTCCTCAATTGATGGGTAAAATAATTTTGGTTATAGACACTTGAGTTGTAGAGTATTATCAGTTATCCTAGTATTATTACATGAATCAGGTGCTCCCCTTCTTCATAGGGCTCAGGCTCAATGCCAATGAACAAGTAGGGGTGGCTGCAAGCTTTTCGTAGCTGTACTACCTGAAGCACAATTTAGAAGGGCAGAAATTAATATCCAAGTTACATGGAATTGTACATAGGTGCAGTTTTCTACATGATCTAGCATTTTTTACCATTCCATATACTTCAGCCGAAAAAGGAAACTGGAAAATGACTACGCCTATGGCATAAAAGACAAAAGAATGATTGAGATAGAGGTTTGAAGTTTGATTAGGAAATTCTGCTGTTAGTTAATATAATTTGAATTAGAAAAGGTATAATTATAGTCAAAATATGAACAAGAAAGTTAGAGAAAAGTATAACATATGGATAGTGCCATTCATCAGCTTATGTTCAAGTCTGAAAATAAGTTAGGCTTTCTAAATGCAATTTTGTAAAATGCAACATATTTATTTAAGACTAAGTGTACAAAAGGATCAGCCTGATGAAAAAATGGGGAAACAACAATGGGTAGCTAATTGAGACTCATCAGCAGAAGCGGTCAACAATCAAAGGATCCTAAAACATTAAAATCAAACAAAAAGACTCGATAAGAAAATTCAATTAGCTTATCTCTTCCAACAACAAGAACTATTTCTACTCTAGTAATTAATCTGGACTGTAGGATTGACAAAACAGTATATGGTTACACATAACTAAACAGGAAAACTTTAAAAATAAAAAGAAGTCAGAAGATTGAACAACAATATTCTGTAAAGATTGATGGCTAGAAGCTCCAGATGAAAATCACGAGAAGTGTTGGAAGTTCCCTCCTCAATATTGACATGTAGACCTTCTTTTGCAGTGGTACAGATGGTACCATCCTATACCACAATATGACAAAGATACATCAATATTCCAATGCAGAAGCTTCTAAGACTTTGTAAACAGAAAGTTCAGTCAAATATTCAAATGAATAGCAACAGTTGAGAATCTAACACAGTAATCTCAGTAAGAGGGGGCAGCATCAAAGTTCCACTCTCGACAAGTTGCATCTTCGTTCTCCGAAGCATGAACGCTCTTAGTATATGCTTCAGAATTTTGAATTGTCTCTTAACTCCATCTACATCATGACCTATCAAATAAAAAACAAGATTTTTATGAAGTCTTAAATTATTGTATGTCTTCCTAACATGAAACAAGATGTGTAGTTGTCTATGATAATGAGAAGCTTGACAAGAAAAGCTATCAACAGATTCTGTTCAGATAAAGGTGTCCGCGGAGGAATTCAATTAACATTCATAAAACCATGAATACCAATTTTGGAGTCCCTCGTGAACAGCAAAACCAAAATAGAAAAGACCCAGAGCATGAATAATCATGTAAAATACAGAATATAAGACTAGTAGAAATTTCTCTACAATATATATATATATAGGGGCATGTTACTATCGCGGCGGTCGGATTAGTATTCATTATCACGATTAAGCAGCTAATTTTGAGGCACTTGGAAGTATTTTTCTCTAAATCAACCCGTATGGATGGAAGAACATCGAAAAAATTGTATGATCATTCATCTTAAAGGGTGAAGATTTAACTACCTAAGATTTCTATAAAATTTCACCCTTTAAGATGAATAATCATCACGATCACAAAATTGTATATGAAAATCGGCGTCTTTGGATTTATTTTCCGATGTTCTTTCCATCCATACGGTTGGATTTGAAAAAAATACTCTCAAAGTGCCTTAAAATGAGGCGAATCCAGCCGGCCTTATACTAACATTTTCATATATATATATATATATAATAGAGTCCAGCTTGACATAAGTGCGACGAGCTGGACTCTAACACAACTCTCTCTCTCTCTCTCTCTCTCTCTCTCTCTCTCTCTCTATATATATATATATATATATATATAACAATCAAGGGTTTCAAATGTAACAACTAAGCATGAATGTAAAAGGATTCCTTTTCACGCAGTAGTGATTACTAAACCATGAAGCTGAAGAATATCATCACACTCAAAAAATGGCAGATGCATTAAACAAAAGTTTGGGGACCTGTTGATGAGCTTCCAGCTGCATAAAATGTAGAAGTGAACTGCTCAAGTTTTCCAAAAACACCAGGCATACAGAAGTGCATCAACGCCCAAAGCTCAGTAAGATTATTTTGAATAGGAGTTCCCGTCATCAACAAACGCCTAGGCATGATGAAATGTTGCTGAAGTACACTATATAAAACCTGCAAAACAAAATGAAGTATACAAAATCCTCTAACATGGACTTGAAACAGCAAAATCAATGCCAATAAATTATGCACAAAAAGGTGATACAAAGTCACACAAACAGGATAAATAGTAACTTCCCCAAAGATTTTGAAGAAAATGCTTTTGAATAACTATACCATTGATGACAAAATTTGGAAAAGAAGTAAAAAACTGATAACTGCCATGATCACCCTTGAAGCCTACAATCTTAATATGTTATTATTTCCAGTAAAAGATGTAAGCATACACAAGAGAACAGAGTCAAAGCTTAGAACTTACACTAGAAGGGTTTTTCAGACGTTGAGCCTCATCAACTACAACATAATGCCAAGGTATTTGAGAAAGGAAATCCTGATCCAGCAGTGCTAAATCATAAGTGGTGAGTAGCACATCAAAGGGCAATTCCAGTTGTCCCTGCCAGTGGCATGATGAACCAAGAAGACTAGATAGTTAAGTAACAAATGCTGGCAAATCAGAAAAAATAAAAATAGATAATAATAAGCCAAGCTAAGATCAATGAGAATTAAGAGTCACTGACATCGATTGATGGAGATTGCTTCCGAAGATGCTCATGCATCATCCGCCTAAGATCACGCCGGTTCTCTTTGTCGCCAACATACCGAAGAACCCTTAAAATCGGACAAAATTTCACAAATTCCGACATCCAACCATCTGTGACACTCAGGGGACACAGCACCACTGAAAGAATAAGGACACAAAAAATATATTAAAAAAAGGTAAAATAGCTAAAACGAAACAATGGGGATCATCAGAGATGAACAAAGACTCACAGAACGGTCCTGTTGAATTGTGATTGACCTTCAGATAGCTCAACAGGATATTGCTTGCAGAGTCTTTCCAAGGCCCATCTGCGCTTCAAACAAGAAAATTTTCAAGAAATGGAAATCGTATGACTACTTTCGAGTTCTTGGGGTTCTTGAAGACAAACCCCAAACCCACCTCATCGCCTGCAAGAAAGGCAGACCCATAAGAACGATAATCGAGAAAACAAGAAGCATAAAACGTTGTATGATAGAGAGCGTACCAAGGAGGACGTTGACGCCGAGATGATACCTGCGGAGAAGCCATGAGACGCCGTCGAGCTGGTGGGGTTTGAGGGTGGCGGTGACGCCTCCAAGTGTGAGCGAGGTCCAAGAGCGGAGCACCTTCGTCCCGGCGATCACTTTGAAGGATGATCTCAGCCGCGGCGAGTAGACGCTGCTGGTAATCTAACTCCAACTCCATCGTTGCGACGGCCATTGCATTTGCTCGGTTGTGATTCTTGTGAAGGAAGGAGGAGGGCGCGGCGCCGAGTTCTTCTCGTCTTCTTGGGAGTTGAAATTAAAGGGATGCGCGGACTGTCAGATTCTAGACACGTGTCCTATATCCGCCTGAATTGGATCATTAACCGTTAATTATGGGTTGCGTATCTGTGCAGCTGTATGGTAATCTTATCGAATATAATATATACGGAGTTGTTGTATAGTTGTATAATTTGGTTATCTTGCCAACTTATAACTGAACCATAAGGTAGCGTTTGGTGTTTTGATGTAATTCGAAATTTAGGGATTTTGAATTATAATATATTTATAAATAAGGATTTCAAAATATAATATATAAGGATCTAGTGTTTGGTTTGATGTATCCTTCTGCCAAATGAATATTTCACATAGATCCGACAGGGGATTCCACTAATAATTGGCCGTTTTAACTCTTTGGAACAACTCGATGAATTTAGTAGATCCTTTTAGAAGGCCCAATAACCATAGATTGAACTTATGTTGAAAATCCATATTTTAGAATTTTGTGTTTAGTTAGAAATATTTGAAAAACTATATTTGAAAAACCAATGTTTTGTTTGATGTATTTAAGAGATATGGTCATCTTTTTTTTGTATGTGTGAGCTTATCCCTTTACAATTATAATTAGGTTAATTATTATTTAAATATATTTATATTTGAGTTTTTTTACAAATCACTCTATAAATAAGAACTACACCAAATGGTATGAATTATTGTCCCACATTTTTATTTCTATAATAACAAATTTATTAATAAGCTTTGAAAATTGAACTACATTTAAAATTAAAAATAAATAATATTAATTATATTTTTAGAAATTTATATGGGATGTGATGACCTCTTCTTAATCGCTTCTCTCTCATGTGTTGTGCACATGAGAGCAATCTTAAACCCACAGAGCCCATGATTTTTGAATTACACCCAATTTCAGCGTAGTTCAAAATCCTCCAATTTGTATATTCTCAATTCATTTGTAATTTAAAAATCTATACAAATCCCTCCAACCAAATCAAAATCCAAGATTTAGAATTACATGTAATTTGAAATACCCACAAATAAACAACTAAAGTGAGAAAAGTGTATTTAGTGGTTCAGTGATATAAATTTTATAATTGAACCAAATACATTTTTGATGTGGGAAGAAGTGTCTAAAAGGCATCAGGATAAACAACATAGATCCCAAAACAACATCCCCTCCGACATGGTGATGGCAACCTTGGTCAAGAAAGAGAATAATGGAATGACAAAATATAATGAGTATGAGAGAGGATAATTCTGATGGTGATGGGATAAAAGCCTAAATTTGCAGCAATTGATTTGGAAACAAGAGACAAAAAGAGGGAGGCCTCACGAGAACAGATAACTAATTCATCATACAGAAAAAAAGGAATGCTAACCACCTCTCTTTTTAGGCAAGACTTCTCATTGGTCATCAGGCATCATCGATGGACGCCCCTCTGTTGTCTTCCTATTAGCAAGTTTTAACTACCTAAAAGCACTAGTCAAGCAACATAGCACTCCTTAGAATGAGACTCATTTGAGCAATCACATTGGTCATTATTGGTTTTTCCCTCCTCGTCTATCATTGTTGATCATAATCGGTGTTAATCTTTAGAGAAGACCGATTAGTGCATAACATAATATTATGTTTAAAAACATAAAGAATAAAACATGAATGAAGTTGGTATGAAGACAGAGGACTGCACCATAACATTGTCATTTCCCTAGCAAGCATCTAATCAACACTCAACTATGGCATCAAAAGCTTCATATATTTTAAATTTTTTGAGAGTTTTAAAAAATATTTATCATGAAATCAGAAATATAAATTTATAATGGTAATATCGTAATATAGTGGCCGTCTATATCCATTTCTAAAAGAACGCTCCTATATAAACACCTGGAGATACCATTCTCTCAAACGGCCCGATACCAGCCAGATACCCCAAAACATGCATTCTGTTTCCCTCCCACTCACGCTCCCGATTCCGACCTCTGCGCCGGCGAAGAAGGATCTCGCCGCCATCTCCCGCTTCTCTCGCTTCTCCCCACCGGCCGCAATCTCCTACGACGCCGCCTCTGTCCCCGTCCTCCGGCCAGAGCTATCCGGAGATTCGGCTGTGGCGGCCTACTGGGACTACCAATTCCTCTTTGCATCCCAGAGATCGGAGACGCGGGATCCGATCCTCCTCCGAGTTTCCGAGGGTTCGATCCCCGCTGACCTCCCCCGTGGGATCTACTACCTCGTTGGTCCTGGCCTCCTCTCCGATGATCACGGGTCCAGCGTCAACCCCCTCGACGGCCATGGCTACCTCCGCGCGTTCGATTTCTCCGGTGGGGATTCGGTGTGGTACTCAGCGAGGTACGTGGAGACGGAGGCGCAGAGGGAGGAGATGGACGGGGAAACGAGGCGGTGGCGTTTCACGCACAGGGGGACGTTCTCGGTGCTGAGAGGGGGGAAACGGGTGGGAAACTTGAAGGTGATGAAGAACGTGGCGAACACGTGCGTAGTGAGGTGGGGCGGACGGTTGTTGTGCATGTGGGAGGGCGGTGATCCATACGAGGTCGATCCCAAGACATTGGGGACGATAGGGACCGTTAATCTGATCAGAGATCTTGATCTCGAGGCAGGGGGCCGTCACCGCCGAACCGGTGAATGGAGATGGTTGTGGGACTTGGGCATCGACGTCGCGGCCCATTTCCTGAAGCCCATTCTCCGCGGTGAGTGCTTTGGGATTGACGCCAGATGCTTTAAGATGTGTAATTAGGAGATAATTAAAATGATAAATGATTGATAAATTCTTATATTTGACGGTTGATAACAACACAATGCACTCAAAAAAAGTTGAAGACTTTGGTTCTAATGGAACAGTCTACGTTGATTGTTGATAAAATTAATGCTGTTGTTTTGGCTGTATATATATATAGGAGTGTTCAAGATGCCACCAAAAAGGCTGCTGTCGCACTACAAGATCGATGGGAAGAGAAAGAGGCTCATAGTGCTGGCCTGCAACACCGAGGACATGCTCCTCCCGAGGTCCAACTTCACCTTTTACGGTATATATCTCTCGCCCGTCACTTAATGGCAAGCATCTTTGCCTCTTTGTCTCCAATTCTATTTACATATACATTAGAGTCAAGCAACCAATGATTTGAGAAGTCCTTGTGCCTTGGTGGACCATGCACCTTGAATGTCTTTTAATGCACCACTTGCTTATTTGATGATCTCTTCTACTCAAATACTATACGTCTTAAATTTATTTATTCTTTTATGTACAATATGGGTGGATGAAGAGTTTGATGGTGATTTTGAGCTGGAAGCAAAGAAAGGAGTTCAGTGTAGAAGACCATCTCCTGATACATGACTGGAGCTTCACTGACAGTTACTACGTCCTCATGGGCAACCGTATCAAGCTTGACGTAGCAGGTATTTAATTTGTTATCTTTGGGATAAATATTTGAATGCTTGTTTATGTCCATTATATTGAGAAAGCCTTCAAATGTTTTTGCAAGGATCTCTGGTAGCGGCATCAGGTATGGCGCCAATGGTATCGGCACTGGCACCGGACCCCCGGCAACCATCGACGCCGATATACTTGTTACCGAGGTTCTCTGATGACCTGCAAAGAGATTGGAGTGTGCCTATAGAAGCCCCTGGACAGCTCTGGTCCTCTCATTTCAGCAACTCATTTGAGGAACAAGGAACTCATGGGGGGTCTGGTGGTTCAGCTCCAGGCTGCTGTTTGCTCATACCAATGGATCAACTTCCCTAAAATGTTTGGTAATTCACTTAATTTCCAGGTTTCTACACACACTACTCCTATTTGAGGTAGCTCTTGTAATATAAATATATACTGAGAACTCATCATGCAGGGTATGACTGGAGAAGTAGCAGGCTGGATCCTGCTTACATGAATGCAACACAAGATAAGGAGGCACTGCTATCTCATCTAGTCAGAGTATCAATTAAACTGGATGCTGGAGGAAAATGCATAGAATGCTCTGTGGAGGAGCCATCTGAACATTGGAAACGGTCGGCAGACTTCCCAGCGATCAACCCAGCCTTTGCCGGGAATAAGAATAGTTATGTTTATGCTGCAACGAGCTCCGGGTCTTGCCGGTTTCTACCACACTTTCCATTTGACACGGTGGTGAAGCTGAATTGCCTGGATGGGTCAGTATCTTCATGGTGTTCTGGGGTTAGGAGGTTCATTGGAGAGCCAACGTTCGTCCCTTCAATAGGAGGCAAGGAAGAGGATGATGGTTACATTCTAGTAGCAGAGGTTATAGACACATTCAGATCTCTTTAATTACTCTTCTTGTTTGATATCGTTTTCTAATTGATCTTTATATATGTTTTTGTGAGCAGTATGAAGTTTCTAAACAGAGGTGCCACCTGGTGATATTGGATGCTAAGAGGATGGGAGAGGCAAATGCAGTAAAAGCAAAGCTGGAAGTGCCCAGGCAGTTGACCTTCCCTTTTTGGCTTCCATGGGTTCTGGACTAATACATAATACGAAGCATCTAAGAGTATTCTTTGCTAGCTTTTTTTTTTTCTGAATTTGATACAAAATTGTATAGATATATACCTGCAATTGTTTTCCAGAGAAAACTTGAAACACCTGTTTGTAATTGTGCATGTATTCCTATCATTGTATCACACTAGCAAAAGGATTGAATGAATAAACAAAAGGCACGATAAATGTACATTAAATACCAATCCAGAAGAGAAGAGAAAGAAGATAAATTAGCTAAGTAATGCACGTTCATGACCAAGCCAAAATCTAGCAACAAGATTGAGAGTCTATTGTCTATACACTAAGATTGTGCAAGTTGTCATGTCGACGAGTGATTGTTAAGATTTCTTAATGCGATTCACCACAATAATGAAAAGAGCCATCACTGTAATCACGAAGGAGGCACTAAGCTCCTTGTCGAAACCCTTCAAATTCTTCTCATGCGAGTGAAACAGGTTGCCCACGAGCTCTGTGATTTTATGGAATACTTCCATAATCCTTGCCTTGGTATTGTTCACGATCCATTTTAAAACTCCCCCGGGAGCATCAGGACAAGGATGGTCATCAGAGTTCTGGGGTTCAACTGAATCTGCTGCACATTCAGAAAAAATTCAGGGGTTTAAACAAGTTCAAGAATGGGCAATACAATCGAAGAAAGGTAAGATAAAGAATTATATATATAAGCAAGAGGTTTTAGTGGTGTGTGTTCAATTATTTTTGTCAAATTGAATTTGCATTTGTTTGTGAGCCAAGACCACTCATGATGCAATTGAAAGAGTGGCCACAAGGACATCACAAGAGGTAGATCTCCAGCATCAATGAACATTCAAATACAATACCAGGGAAACCACTATTCCACAAATAAATATGATGGTTTTGAACAGACCTTCAGAAAATGAGTTTTGAGTTCTTTCACTACTTTGTTCTTCATAATTGCATCCCATACAGCCTTATCTACTGATAATGAAACAACCATCCTCTGCTCAGAGAAAAGCTAAGACAGTCAGTAAAGTAAGCTCATAAAAAATTTCTATGTGACGTGTGGGTGCAAGCCAGAGCAAGATGATAAAAATTTAAACAACTTTTAGAATGTAAATGAGAAGTAAAACTCGTGACATGGAATAAACCAAATCATTGCTCTTGGTTACAGAAAGAATCAAATGCTATGACTAAAGAATTCATCATTGTGAAGCTCTTTTAGTTGTTAACTGCATCCGATGCTTCATGAAAGATAGGAAAAACAGTAAATAATGAGAATTTCTTTCAATTTTATATTTTATCCTCCATTATCTTACGTAAGATAATAGATTAAATAAAAGGAACTATTGAACCAGTGGACTGGCAAATGGAAATAGAGTATAGAATAGAAGCCATTAGGAACAACAGACGAGGAAAAGAAGTACAATGACACGCAATGAGACCTAATTACAGAAACTATAGAGGAAAAGATAAGACAAACAGAAACAGAGGTTCCAAATTTATCAACGTTAATGAGTGGGCATTGGATACAAACTCAAAAAAGAAGTGCAGAGATCACCTGAAGGGCATCATTTGCATGCAACTGATGAAAAGCATTGATAATTTCCGGATGTCCTGCAACTTTAAGACCATTAAAGCTGGTAATCTGCAGGGTTGGCTCAATCCAGTCTGAATCAGAGTTGGTTGAGTGACTTCCATTAGTTGCATCATTAACCACTGACTCCTTGTCAGAAGATTGTGTACCATCTTCCGTAACCTGAGCAATTCTGTCTGGAATGAATACCCTGCAAGCATCTAAACTATCAGCACATAAATAAAAATCTTAAAAAAAGAAGTCAGCAATAGACAAAGATCAGGAAAAGCAACTTATATCAAATATCCATTTTCTGAAAGGAATTTGATTCACTTTGTCAAGTTAGCTTTTGTGCTTGGCCTACATGTGAGCAACCCATGACCAAAAACCTCATGAAAGAGTCAAAAGCTTGGAACTTTTATGATAAGGTAATAGAAATTTGAAAAGGAAGCATATATCCTGGCAGCATGAGGGACATTTGAGCTAGGGTTTAATCAACACAAGTCCAAGTACTCGCTGTTCCTTGCCTACATTACGAGATGCCATACATTACACACAACAAACAATTAGCACCCTCCAAGCATTGTTCTAGACTTCTTAGTGTGTTAAGTCCAAATGGCTTGGGAATATAGTGAAGATGCATCAAAGACACCACTACTCATTTAATTAGTTAATCACTAAAGCAATCGGAATACCATTGGAGCAAACCTAAACATCCACTAGTAATATTCTAACCCATTTTTGTCATTGAGTGACATAGAATTCCATGAAGGTCATTCTCTTCCAACAGGTATCAAATTAAACATCACTATCAAAGGAAGGACACAAACATGTCTTGTTTGAAGCTTCCTATACTTTCATAATATCAATCAGATATATATAGATTTTAAACACTATAAAAAATCATCAATTTTGTTCCTAAGAGATGTAGAAGTAAGATGGAAAAGCCCCAAATACTCCGAAGAAAGACCAGTAGAAAGATATAATTCAAACATCACAACATCAAACTAAAGCAGAGCACCAGAACATGAAAATGAATTGCACCTAAATACAGGCATAGAAAACATTGAGAATAGGTAAGTAAGTGCACTTACATGATAAGTATCCATTTGAACAATCTATGACCAACATTCATTCTCAAAAAGAGAAGTTGAGGATCCCTATGGCGTGTTTCTAGTGATTTGTCTTCATTTATAAAAACTCACTGGTTGATAGTGGAAACGGCATCCTCGGCCTCAGCCACGGACGGCGGTAGCCCAAAAACATATTCATTATAAAATTTCGACTTGTCGTCGTCCTTCGCTTGAAGATCATCAACAATATCCCAGTCGCCATCGTGCGGGCAAGGGTAGGAACGCAACCCGGCCACTGACCCAGATGAAGAAGAGCTCGAAGGGGGCGGCGAAGTACTCTGGGATGATCCAGAGGCCGAAGTCCCTATACGCGGCGGCGTGGCAGACCTAGACCCACCAGCGGCGTCCGGCAGCGAGCGTTTGGCGGCGCCGACCGTGCGCAACGCGCGCATGACACCGCCACCGCTCACTCCTCCGGGCCTTCTCATCATCATCTCTATCTCCCCCGATTCCGCTTGGCTTGCTGCGCGGCCTCTTGTGTCTTGCTAGGTGCTCCCTCTCTCTCTCTACATAGTAAACCAAATAAATAAATAGTTTTATATTATTTATATTATTTATTTTTTAATTGTGCGAACTAAAATCCATTGATGGCACGGCACGTCATCCATGTATGGGAGCAATGAAACGAACCACGCCACGGTGCATGGCACCGAGTATCTTTTCGTGTTTATCTCATCTGTGTAACAATTTTAAATAAATTTTCATTAATGTGAGATAATTGAACTTTTTATTATAAATAAATTTGATTTATCCCCTCTCTTAAATAAAGGATAATATCCTGATTTTGATTCAGTTATCTTTCGCATAAAATAATTTTTTTAGTGTAAATTTTGGATAAAGTATAGATAAACAAATATAGGAGAGATGGTTATATAAATGCTTTCTTCTTCTTTTTTCCCCTTGATAAACGTGAACATGTCACCAATTTTGCTAAAGCAAAAGACTTTAATGGGCTCCCTTAATTAAGCCACTGTTTGTGGTTGTGTTTGGTTGGAATTATCCCATGAATAAGTTTTGAAAAATTTTAAATTATTTTGAGTTAATTTTTAAATCAAAAATATTAATGATAATATAGTGATGTTGGGTTATATTTTTAAATCTTAATTAAAAGTTTTGACGAAATTTTTTTTATGAAGAATTGTGTTGGGGTTACCCAACCAAACATGACCGAGTAGTTGGCTCACTCTTTAACAGGCATGCGTTCAAATATAACATTTTCTTATCATTACTTGAGAGTTCAAGGGTTTCGTGTTCTATTTCATTCCCTGGTTGACTTCTTTATTATCGATCCACGAACATATATATGTGGTTTGAATCTTTAACCTACCTCTATTTATAAGAGAGAGAATCGACTAATTAGCTTTTGTTGTATATGAATAAATTTTTCAAAAATATTTATATCATGATTAATTAAAAATATATTTAAAATAAATGGAATGGTCGTAAAGGGATCAAAAATATATATATAAATATTAGTCACTTTTGTATATGTGATAGAATTATGTAAGTTGAGTTTTAATTGTCTGAAGTTTTTAAAATGAAAGGATATATATACGTGTGGTTTTATAAAATATCTTTGTATGGTATAATGGTTCGTATTATTTTTATTAAATTTATTGTTTCTACTATTAAATTAACATTAAATAAAAAATTAATATTAAAGTTGTTAAAAAAAATACAAGCTGAGTTGGTTACATCTAGTCAAATCTCCGCTAAGCTTGAATTCTAACTCAATAACTTATAAACCACCCCACTAATTATTTTGATAATAGACATTACATAATAAAATACTTTTAATATCATATATAATTCAAGTCAATCAAGGTGCTGTTTGAATATCATAATTCAAATAAATTGAGGGGTGTGATGAATTGAGGTTCGACCATAGTAAATATTTTCAACTGAATTGTTAAAACCAGGCCAAGTGATTTGCCCAATAAATAAATAAATAAATAAATAAATAAATAATAAAGATGAGAGTTCAAATGAATTTTAACAAACAAACAAAAGAGTGTATTTGGAATTTTGGATGGAGGGAGGCTGAGATGTCTTGAACTAGAATATCCATGAATAAAAGCACATTTAAGAGAGGTTTGGTTGTTAGGATAAATAAAAAGAAGATGTACATATTTTTTATAGTTTATTTGCATGAACAAAAATAGTTTAATTTTTAAAAAATTATTATTTAAATTAAGGCTTAGTTGTTGTTGTTGTATTATTATTTAAATTATAAATACTTAAAATTAATAATTATTTAAATATTTAATTTTAGTATTAATTAGTAATAATCTAAATTATTAATATATAATTATTATATATTAAATTTTTATTTTAATTTATAATTTTATATGAGATTATTTTAAATTGTAAAATTATTATTATTATTTAGATTAAACTATATTTAAAATTTTAAATTACATAATTATTAATATATGATATATAAATAATATTAGATTCATCCCTAGGGACGAGCTCATGACGAGAGGCACCTCTCTCCCGCTCCAGCTGACCAAACAGTCAAACACCCGGGAAGTGAACGGCTGTGATCGAAATCAAGCGAGGAACAGTGTCGCACGGATCACGAGGCATTAGCCCAGATGCACAATGGTCGAGATATCATCTTGGAGATCCGACGGTACATATTCGATCTCATTCATATCCAAAACCCTCTCCTTCCTCGCTTATAACCCGGGAACCCATCATTCGAGCAAACCCTAGACGCCGCTCGCGCCTCCGCAGCCATGGGTGAGCTCCCATGTCTCTCCATAACCCTCGATCGATGCAATTTCAGCATTAATCTATTGTCTCTTTTGCTGATTTTTGAGATTATTCGGAAAATTGTCCCTTTTTGCGTTTCTTTTAAACGAATACACGTTGATCTGCTCTCTCTCCGGCTTTCAGGTGCGTACAAGTACGTGTCGGAGCTATGGAGGAAGAAACAGTCGGATGTGATGCGCTTCCTGCAAAGGGTGAGGTGCTGGGAATACCGTCAGCACCCGTCGATCGTGCGCGTCACTAGGCCCACCCGCCCTGATAAGGCCCGCCGCCTCGGCTACAAGGCCAAGCAGGTAACCTAATCTTTGGTTCGTCGTCTTATTTTATCGTATTGATTATTATCTGCTTACAAATTGATGACTTAATGGCTTTTGATTCCGTGTTACCCGATACGAACTTTGCTTGGAATGTATGATGGGAATCGCATATCAATGATATTGCTTGTCGCTGAAATTTCATAATGTTTGCTTCCTGACTGTTGGTGTTTTTCGTGAAATCTTTAGATGCATTTGAAACTAAACTTGTCTGTTGTTGATTGTATGAGTTCCCGTCCGACTTGTGTTCTGGCAAACCACTTGAAAGTTAGATCTTCAAAGTTTGTTTAATTATATGCTCAAAAAGTATGAGAGAGAGAATGTTTAATCTCAAAATATTGTCTAAGATAGTGTGTTAGCAGAAAAATGTCACAAGCTCTATCTTTGTGTGTGGCATGTTTAATCAATCATAATGATGAGAGGGAGAGTAAGAATGGGAGATGTTATGGGTAATGGGTCTTTTAAGGTCCATATGGGAATGCAGGTCCTTTAAATTTCAAAATGCATCTGATTAGTGAGTAAACTGATGACCCAGAACATGATTGGTTTCCCCTCTGATCTTCAAGGAGCATAACTTTTTTTCTATCAGTATCATTTTACTCTTTTCATTGCCATACATTGTAACATGGCACCTGCTTATGTTGACAAATGCAAGCAGGATTATGATGCTTTAATGGCTAACTTTTAGTAATCCAACAAGATGAATTTTATATATATATATATATAATGCCGTACTAGCATATTATTTGACTGGTGCATCATTGGCACACTAGTGCAATATTGTCATCTTTCTTTGTTTCTTTCTGTTAGTTCACTTGACTGTTCTACTTGGTATTTGATGTTCAGTAATTATGTTACAAGACCTTGATTGTTTCCACATTCTATCTTGTTTAAGCCTTCAAGGCAACGTTTGACCTCAGTATTTGCATGTTATGCTGGTCTTTTTGATTCGTTGCCCTGCATAAATGAATCAAGTTAAGGATGTCAAATCTCATGTTTTTGGATCAATGACTTTTTATAATCAAACTCTGAAACCAATCACATCTTTATGTGATTTGATGCATAAAGATGATCTTTTGACCTTAAAATCATCTTAAATCCATGCTGTGTTTTTTGTGGTTATTATGCCCTTTACTTCAGTATACTGTTTCCATTTTTTGCTTCAGGGTCATATCTGATAACATCAATTCAATTTCCTTTTCTTTACACTAATGTTTATTTTATTCAGGGTTATGTTATCTATCGGGTCCGGGTTAGACGTGGTGGTAGAAAGCGACCTGTTCCTAAGGGTATTGTGTATGGGAAGCCCAAGAATCAAGGTATAACTCAACTGAAGTTCCAAAGGAACAAGCGGTCTGTTGCCGAGGAGAGAGCTGGCAGAAAGCTTGGTGGCCTTAAAGTCCTCAACTCCTACTGGATCAATGAGGTTAGAATAATGAAATCCTAATGTTTTGGTTGATGCTTGGTTTCCTCATATATCTTATCACAACAATTGCATACCCACTGATGGTGGTTACTTTTTCCCTGACAGGATTCGACCTATAAGTATTTCGAGATTATCCTTGTTGATGCTGCTCACAGTGCAATCCGTAACGACCCCAGGATTAACTGGATCTGCAAGGGTGTCCACAAGCGTCGTGAGCTCCGTGGGCTTACTTCTGCTGGTAAGAAGTACAGGGGTCTGCGAGGCAAAGGTCACCTGCATCACAAGGCAAGACCATCCCATGCAGAACAGCGTGGAAGAAGGAACCAGACCTTGTCACTCCGGCGATATCGTTGAGTTATTGTGCTTGTTCTTCATCAGCATCTGCCCTTCTATCTCTTCCAAACTGGAAATTTGTTCTGTCAATTTTGTCAGGTCATGCTATGCTACTGGTTGAACTCTAATATCACAGGACTGTTGTTTTATTTGCTACTACCCCACATTTAAATTATGTAGTTATTTCATTTTCAATCACTCTTGTAGTCATGTTTGGATTAATGGTTTTGCAAGACAAGTTATCAATTATCTGCCTGATAATATCTCTAACTATACAGGTTCAAACTTTGTGGATGTTTTGGCCCAACTCTACTTTTATTTATATATATACAAACACACATAGGGAAGCCGACAATAGTGTTGTCAGTGTGTGTCTGTAGTGTTTGTGGTTTGTTATGAACTTTGAGCTGCTTTTTTCAAACCTGTGTACCATATTTATGTTCTCTTTTCAGGAAATCAATCTTGTTGGCTCCAGGGAAAATAACAAAAATGAGAAAGCATCTTGCTTGAGTGAAGAAAATCTGATTATTCTTCTAATATAAGTCTTTAGCTTGATTATAATATGTTAATATAACACAGTGAAATTCATTTGTTTTATTTTAGTCTATGTTATTCAGGAAAGAAAGTTGGGTAAGATTTCTCAACAGTTTTATGCACGCCATTGCCATTCTCTTAATCATACTTGAGATGTAATATTAACAAACATCCTTGTCACTCTCGGCCATCAACTTGTTTGGCTGTTTCAACGGCTAACCACATGAGAGATCATGAATGTTCGTTGTAGTCTGGGCCTGAGGCCTTGAGCAAAGTTTACATACAAAATTCATTATTGAGTTTTTGAGAAAATTTTCCAACATTTAGCAAATAATTCGGATTTAACAAGTTTTTTTTTCTCTCTATATTATTATGTGAAGCTGAGCTTCAATAATAGTATAATATGATTTAAAGAACCTCTCAAATTAAACTTGAATTTTTATTTATTTATTTATTTTTGATAAAGTGGATAAACCACATGTATTGATAATGAAAAGGAAATTCCTGGTTGAACCTCTAATAGTACTGGTTCGTAGTGAACCACGTAGCACCAATAAATACGTAGCACCGACAAACTTGAATTTTCTAAAACTTGCCGATGTTCACAGAAATTAGATTTGGATATTTTAGATTGAATTAGAATGAAGTATAAAGTTCAACCATTTTTTCAAAAAAAAAAAAATCTTATACATTAAATCGGCTCAGTCTCAGATAAATCAATCACAATGCATACAATGTACAAGGACCACCTCAAGATGAAATGTCGATTAATATTTCAAAAAAATATTTAAAAAGAATCATAAAAAGAAAAATAAAAAAAGTACACGTGAAAAAGAGTTCAAAAAAAATAAATGACCAAGTGACACTAGCTTTTTATCTTGTTCTCTTGGATAAGACTGTTCACTACTGCTGACAGAGAGTAAGCTAAGCCTCCATTAATTCTATGCTGGCCCTGAAAATGGCCCTGTACTTGTACTGATCTTTAAAGTTTTAAACCAACAAATTAAAAGAAAGAAAATGGTAGATGATCAAAGTAAAGAACACTAAATTTTAACAACTTATTTTTCTTTCATTTTCTTGAGTGTAACCAAACACATGCAAAACAATCTTTTCTCCTCCTCCACTTATCCTCATTGTACTAAACCTTGTCATATTTTACCTTTCAACATCTCTCTCTCTCTCAGAGAGAGAGAGAGAGAGAGAGAGAATAAAGAAGACTAAGAAATATAAAAAGCCGATGAAACGATCAGGGGACCCAACACTTCTCTTCTTTCCAATCTTATTTTATGTAACATATTGGTTGTATACTATGTACTTAAAAATTCCATATCTAATGAAATCACACGTAGTTTATCCACTTTATAAAACAAAAAAGAAGACAAAGAAACATGCATCTAGAGCCACATAATATATATACCAGATCTGCAGGCATGGTGAACCGATAAATGATCTGATAAAATTTAAAAATAAAAAATAAAAAATAAAAAAAAGAATGAAGAGTGAAGGCCAAACTGATCATGCATAAACAATCAAGTCATCTATATGCCTGTTTTGCTTATTTGATTATAAGTCTAGGAGTCAGCATATAGTTTCAATCCTATAAAAACTAACTAAAAGGCTAAAAGTAATTAGAAGCCGGCCATTAAGCCACAGAAGAGCCTATGAAGTTGAGGCTCCATTAATTATCAATCCATTAATGTTGTAGAGCTTCATGGATGGAACCACCCAAGATCAAGTCTATCTTGATGATCATAAGAAGGAGGTTCTGATGGCTGAGTTGTCTCCGGAGTCTTAGCAAAGCGCCCTTTTATCCTCGGCCTCATCTCAGCATATGCCTTCCTTGAGGCATACCTTATTTGCTTCTCATATCTCCTCCTCTTCCTCTTCTCCTTGTACCTCATAACTTTCGCCTCTCTCTCCACTGTGGGGTCCCCTCCTTGGCCGGAAGGCATGGCGTCGACACCTTCCTTAGCGTTGGCGCTCGACGCATCGGTGAATGTGCTGCCGGAGAACGTCATCTACATACAAATTTGGCATGTTCATGAGGACAACATAGTGAATATTGGACTAGCATTTGATTTGCCTGCACAACCCCAATGGCACAGTACGTCACATGAAATAACAATTCTAGATCATGTATTAGATTGTCAATGTATAATGTGTGTGAATTTAAGAATGTGGGGGGAGATCAGGAAAGTGAGCTTCAAGTCCTCTTCAAGAGGATAAAAAAGGAAAGACTGCCTAGCTAGTTACTAGGCAGTTCAAATCATGAACTTTTGCAAAGTTCACACAAAGGCTGGCTAGATATCACTAAAAGAAAAATTAAATAGGATTTTATTTTTCTGGTCCACAAATTTTTGTGGTACGTGTGAATTAATATATGTTTATTGAGAGACCATTTAATTAGTGATTATAGAGAAAAGAAAAGCAATATGGCTGGTGGTGATCCAATGGACCATCAATGTTAGATAATAAGACAAATTGATTAGTGAAATTCAACCGAGTAAAAATGAAATTTTAAATATTGCATTTTTTACTTGGAGATAACTAACTGGTTGGACTTCATTCCCTGAATGAAACACATACATATATAAATCATATATATATATATATATATATAGCTCTCTCTTCTCTCTAGCTAGAAATGAAACCATTAATGTTGCAGCTACTAATCCAATTTTTCTCCTTATCCTTGATCTCATGCAGCTTTCCCAAAATATCCCCCAAAAAAAATGAAGATACTCCTCTCAATCCACACAAACAACTAAGTTTGAAGAACACTACAAAATAACCAGCCTATCCATCAGTAAGTGAAACAACTATAAGAGAAGAAGAAGAATAAGAAGATGAAGAAGAAGAGAAGTGTATAGTAGGTACTAGGTTGGTAGTCCTATATGATGCAAACTAAAAGGTTAAAGAAAAGGTGAAATCACTCACTATGGTGGCACTACTAGAAGCTGCTGGCTGGCCCATTGCATGGACTTCAAGTGACTGAGAGTGGTGCTGGATGGAGTCCGGTGAACTAGCAGAGCTCAAGCAAACATCGAAAGTAAGCCGTGCAGGGTTGCAAGCATGCCTCAAATCATCCAAGTACTTGAAAGAAGGTCTTTCTTCCGGTCGAGGCTCCGGAAGCTTGGGATCATTGAAGAGCCAAGCAACGGAGTCTTCGTGGCCGAAGAACTGGAACTCCTGCAATGAGTCCGGGTCTTGGTTGGTCTCCGGGAAGAGCGGCACGGTGCGATTGAGATCGGTGAAGCGATGCGGGCATGCGCCGTCGTGGCTGCCGCATGCCCCGCAGCGGTCCGAGGATGACATGGATGTTGTCATATAGAGAGAGAAGTTGATAAGGATGAGGAGGAGGAGGAGGAGAAGAAGAGGTTAATTGGTCAGGGTGGTGAGGGAGGGAGGGAAGAAGGTGGGAGAGTTAAATGGGGGAGAGGTCGGAGATGCTTAATGGGGACTTGAGGGCCAATGGGAGGGAGGAAGAGATATGAGGGAGAGATGAGAGCCGGGGTTTCTCATACGTGGATGATTCTCTGCCACCTTTTGTTCTGCTCCACTTTTTCCTTTTTTTTTTACTTATATATAAATATATATATATTTTTAGTAGATAAAATTATAAAATAAAAAAGAATGAGTGAATGTTTGGTGATAAGCAAATTCTGGATATATACTCCCCCACTTGTGTTTGTGGTTTCAGGCTGGCTCTCTCTCATGTGGAGTTGGAATTCTGGTTCCACTGCCCGACAGCGACTCGGGGTGACCAGAAGAATCAGCTACAATGTTATGATGTAGGAATCGTGGTGCAATGGGCCTGGATGTTGGCCACGTATGTGGGATTGGGCGGTATGGTGTTTGGGATATGAGATGGGATCGGAAAAAATAGGGTTGGGAGCAGCACGGTCAGGAGAGGCTATGGGACTCTTGACACGTGGCTTCGCCTGCGTCCATAGATTATGTATAAAGTCAAGGAAGCCCTGATATTTATATTTATAGCATGCAAGTGATGATTCATTTCAGCTTATTATGAGACTAAAAAGATGGATATAAAAAGATATAGTTGTAAAAGCATTTATTTGGATGGTTAACTGAGCTTATTATCGCTTAATGGAACATCTGATAAAAAGATCAAACACACTGTGTTTGTTTGTCTTTTTCCTATAATACAACAACAAAACATTGGAACTCATTAGAATCCCACATAGAGTGCCCTATGGAACAATATCTTTTTTAGTGTAACATATCTGATACAATACTACAAGAAATGGTGCAGGTGCTCATATGAGAAAAAAAAAACACACACATATATATATATATATATATATATATATATATATATATATATATAGTGAGAGACGATTAGGGTCGGGATGTCTTTGAGGATGATCCCCCACCAGCTCAGAGCAGGGCATGCGTAGGAGGCGCGTGGTGACGAGTGGAGATAACATCTCAGACGGGGAATTGGAAATTGTGTTAATGAAAGATGTATTTTATTTCCCTTAACAAGCAATGTTATATACTCCTACTATTTGATTAATAAATAAATATGATATATTTATTTATTAAAAAATATATATATATTTGGAGAGGGAGATATCATTGGAACATATATATATATATAGAACAAACACAGCTGTTTGAATGTATTGCTGCTGCTTTGATTTGGCAATACATGGAAAGGAAAGTCAGTCTGTGCACGGCAACTACTCAGTGTCCCAAAGACAATGAATTTGATGAAAGAATCAGGGGAAAGAAGGAGGACCTCATGCTTAAATTGGTGTTAAAAGGAGTTTGGGTTGGAGAAGCATGTGGTTCTAGTGAAGGATAATAACTTGTGGGCGTTTAAAAGCCATACAATCTCTTTCCAAGTCAGTCCGTAGTCACACTAAATATGTCTTTTCAAAGTTCAAAGTCTATGCACATATATAATTTAACGCAACATTTACTTGTCTCTTCTTTGTTGTTTATGTGCAATAGAAATTATATGCACGTCTGTTCGAAGTTCGAACAGTTCAAGTGTGTGACTGCATGCCTACCACACAATGAAGATCATGTGTGTGCTTTCTTTTGCAAAAATAAATTCATGAACGAACTGGGTGATCCAATCTCCAAACCAAGAAAAGAAATACATTTAAGTGTGAGTTTTGCAAGAGACTAATTTCCAAATAGTCCTTGATTGATGATTTGATGCCACACAATAAATAAAAAAACCAGGATCTTATAATAAAATGGAGCCTAATTAAGAATGCATGAGCGCACAAAATGATGTACAAGTCATAATTATTAATTCTTTTCTTTCTGATAAATGTAGACAAATTACTAAAAGCCCACGATATACATGGATTCGAGCGGCTTTATACCATTTATGAGAAAGAATGAGTTAGTAGAAACTTCTCTTGTAAAAGTTGGTGTGAGCTTATTAACTACCGGACTTTCGAATGTGACGAGAATTGGCCACCATGGCCATCCTATGAAATATATGGTTGAAGAGTAACCAAAAATGTTTTCATGATAAGCTACATATTAGTATTGAACTGATTTGTGATATTAATTTCTTTTTTTTTTTGTGGTTTGATGCAATCCATACGACCAAACGACCTAAACTAATGGAGGTCGAATAATTGGTCAAAAGAAGTCTTTTGCTAATCAAGGAGCGAGTCCTGCAACCCCTAAGCAATGAGGTATTGGAGGGATCCATGCACATTGGAATATGCCATTAAGGTTTATGTATTTCGGTTCTACCACATTGGGTGAGGCGACCCTAATGTATTTTTGTTCTATATAACCCTTTTATTTTTTTAAATTTTATGCAGCTGATACGACCAAATGATCGATCGAAACTGATGTAAATCGAATAATTGGTTGAAGGATGTCTACCATTCATTAGGGAGAGAGCCCTGCAGCACCCAAGCGCTGAGGCACTGGAGGGATCCATCCACATCTGAATTTAGGCCATTAAGGTTTACATATTTTGGCTCGACCACATTGGGTGAGGCAACCCTAATGCATTTTTGTTCTATATAATTTTTTACCATTTTATTAATGAAATATAGTTTAATAATAATAATAATAATAATAATATTATTATTATTATTATTATTAATTAGCTAAAGGGAAGTTGGAACCTTATTTACTTGACACTTATTAATTATATGCCAAATTGAAATTGGATTGTTAAAATGTCGGCAACTGTGACAACGAGGGACCAATGCCAGACACCACAACATGTACATTGAATGTGAAAATTTGATGATCATCAAAAGCTAGTTGTTAAGATGAACACTCAGTTTCGAGTCCCTGGCAGTTTAATGGAGGCCGTACTCAGTGGCCTGCTCTATAGCCAGTCCACCCCAGGACCACCCAAAGCCCAAGTGTTAGTTGCTCTCATTCCGGCTTTGCTTTCGCATGGCCTGAAAATTTATCTGTTCTTAATTGCCAATGGACCACTAAATAGTATCCTACTCCACTCCTAATTAAAGAGGACCAGATGTTTATCTGATTCCTAAATATTATTAACTATATCATAAAAGCCACTTTTTTTTTTTTCCTTGATATCATAAAAGCCACAACTGCAGTCTGGATAAGTAAGAATTATTATGTACACTTTTTAAAGCATCAAAGTGATCATCAAACAAAAAGATGACAACTTCGATGATTACTATACAGAAAAAGCAAACAAGAGTACTAGAGATACATTAGTTACTTACTTTGTAGATTAATATTATTCTTTACCAATGGTTAGGGATTTCTTGAACTATCTAAATGGTTTTACTGTGGTTTAAAATGCGCGCACTTCAGCTATTCCATGAGAACTAATTGGTTGGTCTTGTTGTTTTGGGAATGGCACCAAGATTTAGAGGCTAGCTCAGCCCAAGAACGCAGCATTAATGCAGCACTGTTGCAGTACAGAGATATATATACAATAAAACTATTTTGACAAAGATGACAAACAAGAGACGTGCTTAATTACTGTCCTCTATCATCAAAGCTAGCTATTTGGGCAAAAATTAAAAAAAAAAAAACAAACAGAAAGATGATAAATCCAACAGTGATCCCTTGTCACGTGAGATGGATAAATGCTTATGAGATTCTAAATGAAATATTGCTAAGCTATTAATTAAGCAACTATATAGAATCTACTTTTGCACTTGTACAGACTGAATGGTTGCCAAGGAACTTGCTATCCACACGGATAAAAAGTAGTGGGACGTAATGAGGTCCTTGAATTGGGACTGGGATCATGAGGGGCATGGGAAATGGCTTGTTAAGCATATAAAATGGGAAAAAGAAGGATATGCAAATCGGGAGGGATGGGGTGAATCTTTTTCAGGGCTCTGAATGGATGTCCCTGTAGTAGATAGACATAGACTATCAGGATACCAAAAGGAAGAGCGCGCACCACAGCTTTAGTGCTAACAAGGGTGGGGGAGACATGAAATCTTTTGCCTGGCTTAGGTTTGTGGTAATAAAGACCAGGCGTATCTTTTGAGAGGGCTTGGTTGGCTGGCTGACCATTGTAAAGGGATCTCATGGTCACCACAAAAGCCATGCCAATAAAGCACAAGGTTATGGCCATCCATTTGGGTGCAAGGAGCTGGGTTGGATCGGTTGAGGCATGGCCTTGGGCATATATATCGCTGTGCAAAGATTGTGTGGTGTGGGTGCGTTTTCTAGTGAAGTGTATGGTAGTAACCTGGCTAAGATGTGGATGGGGGATATAATGTCTCAGCTATTTCTATCATGTTAAAAAAAAGAGAGAGAGACGTCATGTTAAAAAGACAAGGGAGAGAGAGACGTACGTGTTCATCGGCATCTTGGGATGGCGAAACTATTGTGGATGAAGTTTTAGAAGCATATCCGAGATCTAGTCGAGCTCTGACCGATCTGCTCGAAATTAAGCATATTTGAGATTTTAAGTTATAACATCAACTTTAGATTTTAAACTCTGATTTTTAGTAGATTTATTGTTTGTTGATGCCCAGTGATTTTCCTTCAATTTTGGAGGGTTTTTCACATGATTAATCTTGTTATTGATCCCTCTGTTTATGTTTCTCTTTTACAGCTATATCTCTCCTTTGAGGTCTTAAATTCTGTTATTTCTCTCATTAACAGAAGCAACGTACCATACATTCAAAGAGAGAGATGCACAGCTGGTTATCTGAGGAAAAAAAAACAGGATATTTTGGTTGTTAATGAAAAAAAAAATTGATAATCAAGTCTCTAATGCATTCAAAACTAACAAGGTTTCTTCAAAATTGACAAATATTATAAACTCTAATAAGCAAAATGTCAAAACACAACAACTAGCAAGCATAACAAACAAAAAAAATATAAACTCTAATAGATTTAACAGGAACTAAATGCATGCACTAGACAACAAATTAATGAATAATGTAGTTAATCAACCTGAAATCATGAAAAAAGGCAAGTGAAAAAATAAAAAGAGTTGGAAAAATGATAGTACCGGGAAACACAAACTTAAAAAACATATTATGTCAGCAATTGCATATCAACATAAGCAAGATTCAATAGAGTTTGTAAATCTTTTCCCTTGACTAGCATGGGATAACAAAATCCTTACATTTGATATACTAAGTAAAAACATTGGAAAGAAAACCACACAATATGTTTCTTATGCGAAGGAAAGGAGAAGGTCACACAACTACTACTTGTGTGTTTCTTTGAGATATTGAGGGTGCCCCAATCAAAACAAGATTTATGGGGCCCTAGTCCTATCACTAAAATGGTGAGCAATCCACTCTGCAAGGGTGAGAACCGCTAACTATGACAATTGCATAGAACCTATGGCTAACGGACGATGTTTTCAATATAAATAGCATGTTTACTTAAAACTAATATTTTAGAGAAATGAGTTCCTAACAATTTCATGGTTTAATGTAGTGGGTGAACCAAAAGTACAAAAATAGAGGTGGTAGAGTCACTGATAAAATAGAGTCTTGTATTTATGGAGAACTCTCCATAACTGACGGGTAATGAGGCCTTTAAGGATGACATAGCTAGGGTAGGCGGGACCAAACTTTAATAACGAGCACTCTTCTACAATGTTCTCTTAGTTCCATATTTTATAATATGAGTGATGCAATAGGAGAATGTAACATTTACAAATATTATAAATAAACATAATTTATTATTATTATATTTTTAAATAGAGTTTAGAAATTTGTGCACTAGAATCTAAACTGGCTGGGACGGGCCAAACAAGTGATTTGGGTTTGGCGGTTCACAACCATTATTATTTTTTTATAAATGTGCACTTTATCATATTTATAGCATGGATTGAACCAGAATCTTTCAATTTTTTTGAGAAAAATGGTAGCCAAATTTATTTGTGAGAGTTGGTCTACATATTGGTCTAGTGATATCTCGGGTCCTGTATATTAGGTAATTCACTTATTGAAGCGTGCTTCCTCAAAGTTAGTCCTACATATAAATGGTGGAATAATTTGGATAATTCACTTAGTGAGTATAAAACTTTCAGGTTTGAGTCCCCATATATGTATGTGCGTAGTGAGGGGTCAAAGGTGCTTATCACCTAAGGCCACATTTAATGTCCCTATATAAAGGGTTTATCCCCTGTATCAAAATAATAATAATAATAATAAAATAAATAAATAAAAATAAAAATAAAAATCCTAACTGCATAAGAGCAGAAAAGAAAATTGTAACTGAAAAGTCAGATATTTGACCTCTAATGGAATAGCAACACTACTCGTCCAAATCACCAATCTTGACCTACTTTGTCAGCGTTATTAACTATTGTGAGAAGTCTCATATGACCCAATTGATGAAACAAATTACATTTTCTTTTGAGAAAAAGTGGCAAAATGGAACATTTTCACATTTAGATAAATGGTAATCGGTCTGAGATAGGTCTCCCATTTGTAGCCAATATGGTATGCCTAAAGGGAGAATTAAACCATAAATCACACACACACACACAAAAAAACAAAAAAACAAAACAAAACTGTGCATCAAATGATGATGAAAAAAGGATCTCACCTTCTCTGTTATCTTTTTTGTGATGTTCTTTGCTGTCTTAATAACAGAGCATGGTAGACCCATTCTGAGGCAAAACCTATAGGTAAAATATATCAAAACCAACATATCAATCAGATAGCATAAGATGTTCGCTGTCATTAAGCCTTTGTTTGGTTCACATGAGGAATTTGGAGGGGAGGGGTGAGGGGGAGTTTAGAGGGGAGGAGTTTGGAGGGTTTTGAAAAATTTTATGTTTGGTTTAATGGGTGAGTGAGGAGAGTGAATCTTTTTTTTGTTTGGTGGTGACTAGGAGTGAGAAATAGTGTAATATGTATTTGACCAATTTACCCTTTAGTTTAAAATAGATAATGATAATATTTGGTTATGAGGATTGAGAGTGAGGAAAGTGTAATGTGTATTATAATATTATTTCAGTATTACTATTAATTTAATACTAATTAATATTAATTATATTAAAACTATTAATTATATTAATTTAAGTATAATTAATATTAATTATTAAACAAATACAAATTTTATTACTATTAATTATATTAGTATAAAAGTAGTATTAGCCTAATTAAAATTAATTATAATAAAGTTATTAATTATATTAATTTAAGTATAATTGATAGCAATTATTAAACTAATATAAATTTTATTACTATTAATTATATTAGTATAAAAGCTAATATTAAACTAATTAATATTAATTATATTAATTTAATTTTAATTAATATTAATTATTAAATCAATACAAATTTTATTACAATTAATTATAATAGTATAAAAGCTAGTATTAATCTAATTATTATTAATTATATTAGTATAAAAACTAAAATTAATTAACTAATTAATATTAATTATATAAAAATTAGGACATAAATGAAATTTTGAAAATAAGTGGAGGGCAAGATGATATTTTCAAGTGGTTTTTTAGTTTAAAAGAATATATATTTTCCACCCCTCCAAAAAACCCCGATTTGGGGGGTGGAAAATGAGGGGTGAGGGGAGGTTCCCCCCCCTCACCCCTCCTCACACACCCAGCCAAACACAAGAAAAACTCCAAATCCCTCCTCACACTTCCAAAAACCTCAAACCAAACAAGGGGTGAGAGAAGTCTTAAATGACCAAATTGTTTAAAAGTTACCTTGAAATAGGGCTTTAAATAGCTGTTATTCCCTAGATCAGCTTTAAAAAGCTTTTTCATATTTGGATAAATTGCAACCAGTTTTCAGATAGGGCTTCCATATGTGGAGCAAATATGGTATACCTGAAGGGAGAACTGGAGAAGTAAACCATAAACCACACCAAAAGAAATACCTTAGTTAACAACTTTGGAGTCAAGAAGCATCAAGAAAGGTAATTAAATTCAGCGAACATAGCGGTTTGCCAAGATTGAGCACATCAAAGGTCCATCATAAGTAAGCCATGAAGCATTTGAAAAGGATATTAATGACATCACGATCTCTCATCTTTGGGTTTGCAAATATTTGATCCTCTTTTATTTATTCTAGCTGAAAACTTGAGTGAAAAGAATATTAATGACTTGAATGCAATGACCAATAAGGTTATTGAAATCATAAGAACGAAACATGGCAGAAGGATGATCGGTGATTTGAAATTAATCCGACATTAACTTTGTTGGATAATGAGCTTATGAAGAGTTGTCTGGTTCCACCAAGTTTGACTCCAAACTTGATGAGGCTGATATTTATCTTGGGTTGAGAAGTTAGAGGCTTCACAATCCCTTAAAGATTCAACTTTATCCCTAAGAAAGAGAAGAAATGTTACGGAAAAGATGCGATCAACTTCGTGAAGCTCGGAAAAAGAAAGCTTGAGAAGATAAGTTGGCAAAAGTGGGGCGCTCTAGGTTACAATTAGTCCTTAGCTATCAAGGATCCTTATTATCAATTGAATGATCAAATTGCTTAGCTGATTGAGGGGTTGTTAGAGTATTAATGTGCTTCTAGATAAGTTGACTAGTCAATGTAATGCATGTTATTGGTGTTCTCTTTTCAAACTTTAGGTAAGTGTGTCTTATCAAGAAGAAAAAAAGGGTATGAAGAGGAAATGTAGCTAGTGAAAAAGGTGTGAAATTGTTTTTCTTATGTATCTTTTCCTCTTCATTCTATGTAATCCTTGAAGATTTTATGAATGGAACTAAGCTATGAAAGTTGATGTCTTTGTGAAATTCTTTCTTTGAAAAATTTACTTCATAGAAGTATTGTTGTCCCACTTTGCAAAGTTACTTCAAAGAAGCATACATCTCAATCAAGTAAGATCATAGACACCTTCTATTTCAATTTCTCCTACAAATCTGGTATCAGAGCTAGTAGATCTCATCTCTTCATCAACTAAGTTGCAAAAGAGTTCAAATGGCAAGCCAAAGCAGTGTGATCCTCCAGGTTCCTATATTTTACGGAGAACACTTTGATCATTGGTGTGTTAAGATGAAAACCTTGTTTAGAGCTCAAGACTTGTGGGAATATGTTGAGGAAGGCTATGATGAACCTCCGTCTACCACAAATCTTAGCAATCAAGAACTAAAAGCACTCAAAGAACATAGAAGGAAGGATGCCAAGGCCCTCTCATACATTCAACAAGGTGTGAGTGCAAATATCTTTTCAAGGATCATGGGAGCAAATCAAGCCAAGGAAGCATGGAAAATTTTACAAAATGAGTTCCAAGGGAATCTCAAAGTGAAGAATGTTACTCTTCAAACATTGAGAAGAGAGCTTGAAAATTTGAAGATGGGTGAAAATTTGAAAATGTGCAAGAGTACTACACAAAGGTCATTAGAGTTGTGAATGAAATGAAAGCCTTTGGTGAGGAGATCAAAGACAGCAGAATAGTTGAGAAAATCCTTGTAAGTTTGCCTCCAAAGTTTGATTCTATGGTGTCTATAATTGAGGAGACAAAAGATATCTCATCCATGAATGTTCAAGAGTTGATGGGTTCCTTGATGGCTCATGAGAGAAGAATTGCAAGGCATCTTTGAAAAATCAGCTTGAAAGTGCATTTCAAACAAAGCTCAATGTTAGCCCCAAGAATGATGAAGGTGGAGAATCAAGTAGAGGTGGAAGATATGGTGCGTGGAAGAGAAAGAGGAAGAAATTTGAGAGGTAGAGGCGAAATACTCCTCCAAGAGTTTTACTTGAGAAAATTTGAGGACATGCAACATTTGTGGCAAAGACAATCACTTTGAGAAGGATTGTTGGCACAAGGGTAAGCCAAAATGCAACCATTGCAAAGACTTGGTCATATTGAGAAGTATTGTAGATTCAAAGGCAACCAACAAGCACATTTTTCTAAAGAGGAGCAAGGTGGTGAAGGAAATTTGTTTTTTGCTTGTCACATGGCAACCGAAACCAATGAAGATGTATGGTTTCTTGATAGTGGTTGTAGCAACCATATGACAAAGAAGAGATCTATCTTTGTGGACTTGGATGAATCTATAAAGACTCAAGTCAAGATGGGCAATGGAGGCATTGTACAAGCACAAGGAAGAGGAACAATTGAAGTTCAAACTAAGAAAGGCACAAGATTGATTCATGATGTCTTGTTAGTCCCTGATTTAGACCAGAATTTACTAAGTCTTGGACAACTACTTGAGCATAGGTATGCATTGAACTTTGACAATAATCAATGCTTTATCTATGATCAAAAAGACGGTGGACAGCTGATTGCAAAAATCAAGATGGAGACAAACCGAAGTTTCCCAATCAATTTCAATTATGGAGGAAATCAAGCATTGAAGGCTCATGTTGATGAAGATTCATGGTTGTGGCATAAAAGGATGGGACACTTAAATTTTCGCAGTCTCAAATTGCTTCAGCAAAAGGGGATGGCTTATGGATTACCAAGAATTGAAGATACTCATGAAGCTTGTGAAGGTTGTGCACTTGGAAAGCAACATCGGCAACCATTTCCTAAAGGAGTTGCTTGGAGATCCAAGAAGATGCTAGAGTTGATCCATACCGATGTGTGTGGGCCTATGAAGACAGTTTCTCATGGAGGTAATAAATATTTCATACTTTTCATTGATGATTTCACAAGAATGACTTGGGTCTACTTTATGAGAGAAAAATCCCAAGTGTTTTCAATTTTCAAGAAGTTCAAGAGCTTTGTTGAGAAACAAAGTGGGCACTACATCAAAATTTTAAGAAGTGATCGTGGCAAGGAGTATACTTCAAATGCATTTCAAGAATTTTGTGAAGATGAAGGCATGGAAAGACAATTGACCGTTGGCTATACACCACAACAAAATGGTGTATCCGAGAGGAAGAATCAAACGGTGATGGAAATGGCAAAATGCATGTTGCATGATAAACACATACCTCAGGTTTTTTGGGCTGAAGCAGTGTATACGGCAGTGTATTTGATCAATAGAAGCCCTACAAAAGCTGTGTGGAATCAAACTCCAATTGAAGCATGGAATGGAAGAAAACCATCGGTGAAGCATTTGAAGGTGTTTGGAAGCATTTGCTATGCTCAAATTCCAAATGTGAAAAGATACAAGCTTGATGAAGTAAGTGAAAAGTGTATTTTTGTTGGCTATAGCTCACAATCTAAAGGCTATAGATTGTTTAATTTGAAGACTAACAAAATCTTCATAAGTCGTGATGTGGTGTTTGATGAAAGTGCTACTTGGAATTGGAAAGAAAAGATGTAGATGAGCATGTTGTTGTACATCATGAAGAAGGTGAAATTTCAGCAAATGAAGAAGAAATGGAGGAAGATTTATCACCAACAAGTAATGGACCATCATCTCCAAGTTCAAGCACCAATGGCTCAACCTCAACTCCAAGAAAAATGAAGAGTTTGAATGAAGTCTATGCTAGATGTAATTTCTGCATCCTTGAACCTGAAATTTTTGAAGAAGTAAATCAAGATAAAGATTGGAGAAAAGCCATGGATGAAGAGATTCAAGCCATTGAGAAAAACAAGACATGGAAGCTAGTGGACAAGCCTAAAAACAAGGAAGTCATTGGAGTGAAGTGGATTTACAAATTAAAGCTGAAATCAGGATGGCTCCATCCAAAAAGAAGGCAAGATTAGTTGCTAAAGGCTACTCACAACAGCCCGGTATCGACTACAATGAAACTTTTGCGGTTGCAAGACTTGATACCGTTAGAGCCATTATTGCAATTCTTTTGCCCAAAAAGGCTGGATTTTACAACAATTGGATGTTAAATCTGCGTTTTTGAATGGAGAATTGAAGGAGGAGGTGTATGTTCATCAACCTCAAGGTTTTGTCAAAGAAGGTGAAGAAGACAAGGTGTATAAATTGAGAAAAGCCTTGTATGGATTGAAGCAAGCACCAAGGGCTTGGTATAGCCAAATTGATTCATACTTCATGGAACAAGGGTTTGAGAAAAGCAAGAGTGAAGCAACTTTATATGTGAAGGCTCAAGATACAAAAATTCTCATTGTTGCAATATATGTTGATGACTTGGTCTATACTAGTAACAATGAGAAAATGATGGCTGATTTCAAGAAGGATATGATGAGAAGATATGACATGAATGATATGGGCTTGCTACATCATTTTCTTGGCATGGAGATTTATCAACAAGATGATGGAGTGTTTATTTGCCAAAGAAGGTATGCTGAAAATATACTTGCTAAATTCGGCATGCTAGATAGCAAATTAGTGGCTACACCACTTGTGGTTAATGAAAGGCTTGTTAAGGAAGATGGAGAAAAGAAAGTTGATGCCACTTTGTATAGAAGCTTGGTAGGAAATTTGTTGTACCTTACAGCTACAAGGCCAGATATTATGTTTGCTTCTAGCTTGTTGTCAAGATTTATGCATAATCCTAGCCAATTGCACCTTGGAGCTGCAAAAGGGTCTTTGAGATACATCAAAGGTACAATGAACTATGGAATTAAATCTGACAAAGGTGTTGATCACGAAGTTAATTGGATATTGTGATAGTGATTGGGGTGGGCTGCGGTGATGACATGAAGAGCACCTCAGAGACTCTTTATTTTCACTGGGTTATGGAGTTTTTTCTTGGGCATCCAAGAAGCAACAAAGTGTTGCACAATCTACAGCAGAATCTGAATATATGTCAGCTGGTTTGGCAACATCTCAAGTTATTTGGTTAAGGAAGATACTTGAAGACATTGGTGAGAAGCAAAATGAAGCTACCATATTGTTGTGTGATAACAAATCAGCTATAGATATTGCAAGAAACCCAGTTTACCACAGCAGAACTAGACACATTGCAATCAAACATCATTTCATTCGAGATGCAATTGAAGATGGTGAAGTTGATCTTAAATTTTGCAAAGGAGAAGAACAAACTGCAGACATTTTTACAAAGGCACTCCCAAGAGACAAGTTTATCTACTTCAGAGCAATGCTTGGAGTTCAAGAAGAGCACATTAAGGGGGGAATTATGTTAGAGTATTAATGTGCTTCTAGATAAGTTGACTAGTCAATGTAATGCATGTTATTGGTGTTCTCTTTTCAAACTTTAGGTAAGTGTGTCTTATCAAGAAGAAAAAAAAGGGTATGAAGAGGAAATGTAGCTAGCTGTGAAAAAGGTGTGAAATTGTTTTTCTTATGTATCTTTTCCTCTTCATTCTATGTAATCCTTGAAGATTTTATGAATGGAACTAAGCTATGAAAGTTGATGTGCTGTGAAATTGCTGCTGAAAAATTTCTGCTTCATAGAAGTATTGTTGTCCACTTTGCAAGTTACTTCAAAGAAGCATACATCTCAATCAAGTAAGATCATTGACACCTTCTATTTCAATTTCTCCTACAAGGGTCCATCCAATTTGTGTTTGGAGATTGCACAAAGCCTTCAAGCATTTGCCTGTCAGAACCTCGGATTATATTATGGTAATTTCTGGTATCTGTTTTGAGTGTTGTCCAATCCTCATTTCCTATATGTTATTTTATTTTATTTTATTTTTTTCCCTTGAGCTTCTGAAAACCATGCTTCTTTATGTATTTCATTTTTTATGTTTGTTTCAGTTGTTCTGCTTAATTATCTCCAGTTGACATAGTCATGTTTAATTCTCCTGCTGCTCTTTCTTCAAGCATTCCAGATGCTTATCACCAGTCTTTTAAATGCGGCGATCTACATATGGGTGATCTCCATTTAATTGAGTTGACCGGTCATCTTTTGATCTTAACTCAACTTTTGTTTTCGTTGTCATTTTATGCAAATTAATTTAAATGTAGTGGAGTTTCCATTTAGAGTTCTCATAATTTTGTATCTTGTCTTGCCAGGTTCTGATATTGGTGACACTAGCACATATATACTTGGCTACTCCTTTGTCTGTAGCCCTGGCTGTTGTACAATCATATAGTCTTAGACGCAGAGTTCAACGAAGCAGCATCTCTTTATCTGATTAAGAAAAATGCTTGGCCAAGGCATGGTTTACAGCTGCTCAAAAATCTGGTACGTTTCTATAACTATTTTTTATGTAAATCAGAATCTGTTTTACCAGAAAGTCTCTTTTGAAAATCTTGAATTACCTCATCTTCATATGTTGATGTCCAAGTGTGGTCGATATCAAGAAACAGGAATGGCATAATTGTATTCCTAATGGATCATTCAATTGTTAATACATAGGGACATTGGCTTGCGGAGTTCAAGGATTACATCCATTTGAACTGAAGGGACTTTATTATTTTATGCCATTTCATGCATCATTTAACAAAAATCTGGAGCAAACAGTTTTGCTAATGATGCACACTTGTTTTCTGTTGATTTTTTTTTCCGTTGTCCTGTCTAATTTGCCAAAGCATCTATACATTTGCCTTGAATTGGATCCCGATCGGTGATGTATACAGTGGAACGGCTGCTGAGGAAGTATGCTGCAATGCATGGCATTAAAATCTGTGTGTAAGTCACTTAAATAATTAACTGCCTGTGTCTTTTATTGGGCCTCATTGCTAACCATGGCACTTCCAAATATTTTTATCCAGCTACTATATATTTTTCGCAGGCCTGATCTGAGGACGACAAGCCTCAACAAAACTAAAATTTGTATTTATGTGTTCATACTCTAAAAATTGTATTTGTGTTTATACTCGAACTGGGCCTTCACTTGGGTCACCTCCGCAATGGCAAGATGAATTTATTTAGCATAATTTTGTCTATAGGTTGTCTCTTGCAGTAGTCTCAGTTTTCTTATTACTGATAGGTTTTTTTTTTTAAATAAATTCCAAACAGTCAAGCTATACCCATGATGCCGTTTTTCTTTTCTTTTCTTTCCTTTCTTTCTTTTCTATGATAGTATGCACAACAACTATTAATAATGAAGTGATAACCAAAACCTCATGAGTATTTATCTTCTGCAGATCTTTACTGAAGCAATTTCGTTTGTAGTACCTCAACAATAGTAACAGTAGTTTCACTTATGTGATTGAACAACATCATTATCGTTGTATACAAGCTGGCATCCAAATCTAAAATGCATCAATAGGTATCAACTTTCACGGAAAGTTGGCTCCACTCCATCTGATAAGGAAATGTTGAGGTTTAAATCATGTTTGAAGCATACGCGGATCCACATTTATAAAACACAATAAATATATGTTGGTTTACCTTATAGTATCAGCATTCCCTTGATTTCGTATTTTTCCAATTTTTTTAATGATGAAAATATGAGCCCTCTTATCAAGGTGTCAAACGGGCCGGGCCGGCACGGGCACGGCACGGCCCGGCCCGGACACTGTAGCATACGGGCCGTGCCTGTGCACGGCCCGTCTGCGGGCCCGTGCTGGGCCAGCTACCCGCGGCCCGCGGGCCGGCACGGCACGCGGCCCGTGCGTGCCAGGCCGGCACGGGCACGCCGGGACGGGCCAGCACGGCCCGCGGGCCGATAGGCACGGCCCGCGGCCTGGCATTATTTAAAAAAAACATTAAAATTTATTAAAAAATCATAAAAAATCAGAAATATATCTAGAAAATTTCAAAAAAATAGAAAAAAAATATAAACTTGGAAAACTTATTAAAATTCTAAAACTTAATGAAATTGATCAAATCATTAAAAATTTCAAATAAACCAAAAACAATTTAAAACCCCCAAAAAGAAAATTTTAAAAACTTTATAAAATTTTAAAATATATACTGCATACACACAAAAATGGAAGCATGAGGAATATAATTAGTATTTTGGAAAATGAAGTAATTATTGAAAACTTATAATTAGTGTTAGAGAAGAGAGAGATTAATACTTAATAGAAATTTTAATTATTACCATATCAGGTTGGTTTAATTTTAAATTTTAAATTTTAAATTATATTATATTTAGCATGTTAGGTCATTTTATTAGTAATGAAGAAGTTTTAATTATTGCCTTATTGGTTGTTTTAATTTTAAATTTTAAATTATATTATATTTAATTTTAAGTGGAAAGTGGTATTTAAAATATTGGTAACTTGATTAATTCAAATCTTATCTCAAACTAAAAATTTAAATATAAGGAATTTAGATCTAGAGATTCTTTAAATTTAAAGTTTAGCCAAATCAATTAAATCCTTATTGAGAAAAATCTAGTTACATTATTTAATTTTAAAATTACATTATTTTTAGTTCTATCAAATAACTTAACTACTAAGCTACAATAGATTTACATCATTATTATTAATTATATTTAATTTATTATTCATACTAACATTAAAACCATAAATCAATAAATATAAAACTAAATAATACACATCAAAGGTAACTAAAAATGAGATTTTTATGAATAAAATCATATGAACAATACTGTGAATTTAATATAATATAATTTAAAATAAAACCAACAAATAAGGCAATAAAAGTTGCCATTAATTACTAATAAAACACCATTTCAAAAATAAATACTAATAAATTTAATATTATATTAATGGACCGTATGTGTGCATTTATATATACTATATAAATAAGATTTATTAAAATCTAAATAAGTAAAATAATAATCAACTTATATTAATTACTTATAAAATCAACTTATATTTTCCAAAAATCTTATATTTCCCACACTAGATATACTTCTCATGCAATTTTTTTTATTGTTTAAATTTTTTTTATTTATAGCAATATTCTTGCCTTCAAATTTGGGCTTGAAGTAAATTTTTACAAATTTTAAAATTTTTCCATATTTAATATGTTTTTCCTTTTTTTTAGTAAATTTTTGGATTTTTTTTTTCTTTTTTTTTTCTGAGTTTTAATAAAATTTTAACAGTTTTTTAAAAAAATTAAAAAGATTGCTGGCCCGACGCCCACCCTATCGGGCGTGCCCGTGCTGGGCCGGGGTCCCTGTGCCACCGTGCCGTGCCGGCACGGCACGCCGGCGCCGTCGTGCCGTGCCGGCACGGCACGTTTTGAGGGGCCGGCACGGCGGGCCCGTGCCGGGCCGTGCCGGCCCGTTTGACACCTTGATCCTCTTATAATAAATAACTGGTTCATCCACTTTTCTTAAAAAAAAAAAGTGTGTCATCTAATTATTTTTTCACATTAATTAATTTTATGTTTTAGCTATATTAAATTTTTTTGAAGATAATAATTTTAATTTTTAATTAAAATATCTTTTTTTCCCACTTTTATACCTTGTAAGTAACATATAGGTTATTAATAGTATTTTTTTAATTTTAAAAACCAGCATTTCAAATTTATACATATATAATTTTCTGTTATCAGTCTTGTGACTTTATATCCTAGTGTGTATAGAGGATAGCATCTTGGTATATGAGACTTGTTATTCTAGAACACAAATTTAAATGCTTTCTGAAGTCCTGGATTGTGAAATAAGGGACTTATCTACACATCATCACTCATTATAATTCTGAAAATTTTCACTATATTTTTTGGATGGAAGACATTATTTCAGAATGATTTTCTCGTCAATACAATTTGTATTTGCGATGCTACACAGTTTGTTGAAAAGTTGAACCAATTTTTCGTCTTTCCACAGGTCCTGCTTACTGTTCCTGTAGATTTTCATCAATACAGGTTTGTGGGGGATTCAGCTATTTCTCGAAGTCACCTTTTACACAGTATGCAGGCTCCATTGATTCATCATTGAACAGTGTGCATTGTTATGGATATATATATATCTCATATATGAGATATAGATAAATATATCTAACAACCATATATATCTATATCTCATAGATAAATATATATCCATAACATGCATGAACAAAGTTCAGTGGAACATATATTCTTTTCTCTTTACTTACCTAGAAAACGGGTACACATATATTCACTGATTCTAAGGTGCTGTATCTTTCAACTCTTGTTAGTTTCTCTACTTTTAGCTCAACTTACATATACTTGATACAAATTTTTGAGAATGACTCATCAGCAGAAACGCTTTCCCTCGTTTAAATTTTTGAAGTTGAATCATAAACTCTCTCTCTATTAAATTGGTTTTGCTGATTTGTTGTGCATGTTATTGTGCCATTGATCCTGATACACCAAATCTGGACATGGGATCAGAGATTATCTTAACCTATTTTGTTTAGGCCTTCCATTGTTTTTACTTAAAAGTTTCTGTCAATGTTATTTTGTCTGGGGTCTTCACTTGTAGGTTCATTTTCTCCTCTATTATCATCTTCGTTCTCCTCATGTTCATTAACCTCTACTTCATTGGTATTTACTCCTCTATAATCAATTGTGTTGGCAAATATGTCATCATCAGAGCCTTCTAGATCATTATACAACTCACTAGGCTCACTACAATCACTTTCTACTTAGACGAGCTTGATCTCCATTTTCTGGTTGGTAATCACTGTCACTGTCATCCGAATCACTACCCCCACACATCAACATCATTCATATGCAGCACCGACCCCTGGAGAATAATACTGTCTCTGATATTCACCAACTGAGGCGCTCTGAAATTAAGGCTTTGAAATATAATCAAAATCCACCTTCAGGCTACCTTCAGGCTTCTTGTACTTGGGATTTAACATCTAATCACCAAATAAGGTGCTAAGCTAACATTAGAGTAAAGAGAGTTATCTAGATTCTACCGACATTGGGTTGATCGAATGGATATAAAGTTCTTAGCAGGAACCAACACAAGTTGATCGCACCAGAAAAGTTGCTTTAGAACCAACACAAGTTGATCCCACCAGAAAAGTTGCTTTAGAACCAACAAGAGGGAGAAATTGAATTATCAAGATTACTCAAGATACCAATTATATGGATTTTATTTACTATAATATATCTCTCCATCATTAAGAACTCATAACCACAGGTCAAGTTATAGTAAACCGAAAGGTTAACTTGATCAGATCCATCCCATCCATCTCTAATTCTTGCAGTTCTCCAATCAATACTAGGAAATCCATGTTTTCATAATTGCTCCACCATGAATTCCACAAAATGGGACCTGCCATCCATGGTTTCCTCTACTAATAGATTTTCAACATAAACCAAAACACCAGATACCAAGCAAACAAACAAAAATCTTTCTCATTATAAAAATTAGCAATGGCAACCAGTACCAGAACACAAGAGCAACATATTTCAACAGAAACCAAACACTAGCAGCTATCAAGAACACAAACAAGACTCTATTTCACCTCTAGAAGAGCATCACATTCAGCGATTCCGCATCAACAACCGAACCACCAAAGAATTCCACTCAATGTCCACATCTCACACACCCACCCATCATCGGCCAAATCCCTGTCAATCATGGATCGAAGAACCCTAGCCCCAGAACCGATTAAGAGAGAGAGAGAGAGAGAGAGAGAGAGAGAGAGAGAGAGAGATTGTCTCAAGCAATGGTAAAAAAAAGTAATAAAGGAAGTGTATGGTGTGATTTTTACAATTGCAGAAAATCAATCAAATCATTGTGGAAGTGTGGCATGTAAAAGAGTCCATAAGCAATAAAAAGGATAATAAAAATGCTCTTGGGGGGACATCCCCATTCCAAGTAAACAAGAAAAGGCATCTCTTCAATTGCATAAAAATAAAATTGTAACAAATTTACGGTGCACAAACAATTATGGAGAAAAATATTAGATCATATAAAACAAAAAAGATCATGGACACTTTCTAAATAACATCATAACCAATAGGTAATGTGCTGCAGATTTATAGGTGATCATTTGTATTTCTATAGCAGATTTCAAAATTTTAGCAAGTCTGACTTTGGATATTTAATAAAGGTGGAAATTTACACATTGATGAATTATAAGTAGGCGAAAGATTATAGACCTTCATCAGTGAAGTATTTGGAAAGGAAACTTTACTACATTTTATGACAAGAAAATGAAGGTGTTTCCTGAAGGCATTTTTGGAGGGCAACTTTGCAAAAAAACAGAAAAGTGCATCAAGTATCTGGCCATTGCAAATTGCAATGTTCCTGCAAGTAAGAGAGATTTCTCAGAAGAAAATTGAAGACAGATTTTCCAAAATAAAAAATATAAATCGTGGATGCAAATCAACTACCCAAATTACTGTTCACACATAATAATGGAAGCAATACCATAAATTGAAAAGCATAAAAACTATAAAATCTGCAAGAATAGACAGACAGTAGAATTCTGGTAAGCTGGTTCAGCATATGCTTGCACTAGGCTCCAAAATATGTATATCGTCATCTTGGAATTCTTACCATCCACATTAGCACTAAACGCCTGGTCCACAAACCCCATGTACATTTTATCAAGTTTTTTCCACATTGAACTGCAGAGAAAATTATAACAAACTACACAGTTAAATATCTGACCAATCTAATTCCAGCAACTAATTATTAAAATCTCATGTAGTTCTAGAATCAACAACAATAGCAAACCTCTTCTGAAGGAAGAATAATCCCCCTAGACTCCATTTCATGCCACTCATGCGTCAAAACTGGAAAGCAAGCTTCATGCAGTGTGAATAAACTGCCATGAACTGATAGAAATGAACACAAAGGGCAATTTATAAATTAGAAATCCAGAAGGAAAGCTATTGTATGGAATTTACCAACATCAACTACGAGTAAACCAAACTTCTTTCTTTTTGATTCAGTAGCTAGCAAGCTTCATTCTGAAATTCAGTTTCTTTTTGGCTCAAATTTGCCTCAATATCAAAAGTTTTGGTAGATCCGATTGTTATCAGAATTGTTTCATTTTTAAACATTTTTATAAAAAAAAAGGAGGAAAATTGAGTAAATTCTTATGTAATATTTTTATTTGTCCCCTTTTCATACAGATGAGCAACAAGCCATCCAATTCAAGAAAGGGGCATATAGGCCCTAGTTAATTATGTTAAAAATGGGACACTGGTTTTCTTGTCCTAGTTAATTATGTTAAGCATCTTCCTCACTGTGTTGCCACTCTTTACTCCACCCATACTAGCATGCATGTTGACTCCGCTCCGCTGTGCTTCACCATCCCTCTGCTCCTCATCACAACTCTCAAACTAGAGGTGTCAAACGGGCCGGCCCAGCTCGGCAAGGCACGGGCCCGCTGCGGCGACGGTATGCGTCGGCCGCAAGACGGCACGCGGCACGCTGGCCGAGCCGCCTCTGCACGGCTACAGTAGCGTGCGGCCCGCCTTTTTTTTTTATTTTTTTAAAAAATTTGAATTTATATTTAAAAATCGTAAAAAATCAGAAAAAAAAAAATAAGAAAAATCTATAAAATTTCAAAAAAATAGAAAACAAATATAAACAATAGAAAACTTATAAAAATTGTGACAATTTTAGAAATTAATCAAATTAGGAATAATTCTAAATAAACTAATTTTTTTTCAAAAACCCAAAAAAGAAAATATAAACTCCCAAGTTTGTCAATACCATGGATTAATTTATAACAAAGTTGGAAGATTTGCTATAAATAAAAAAAAGGAAATATTTTTTAAGAAAGGAAGATTTTTAAAAAAAGAAATTTTAGAAATTAATTTCTTACCTTGAAATGTTTTGCAATAATCTAGGATGAGTTTCCATTGAATTGAATCATTCCCTCCAATGTTTTTAAAATTAATTGTAAACAAAGTCGGAAGTTTGGGACTACCATGAATATTGCTATAAATAAAAAAAGGAAACATTTTAAAAATTAAAAAAATAGAAAGTAAAAATCAATCTATAATTTTCGGTCTTTTTAATTATATCCTTACAAATGTAACAAATATCTATAATTATATTTTGTTATCCATTAGATATATGTCATTAGAGGGTTTTTGCATGATTTATTTACAAAATTGTTGTTATACCCTATTAACATGTATATTTATTTAAATATTTGTATAAAAATTAAAAAATGCGTGCTTTCGGTCCGGCGCCGACCAGCGTGCATGGGCGGCGCACGCTGAACGCTGTGGCAGCGGGCCGCTAAGCGGGCCGTCCGGCCCACAACCCGCTTACTGATGGCGGGCGTACGCACGCGAAGCGTGCCGGGCCGGCACGGCCCGTTTGACACCTCTATCTCAAACAAACCACCCACAGGTGATGTTCAACTGGGCCAAATACAAGCCCAAAAATAAGCCAGTTGTGTCCACGACCCACGGGTCTATTGGCGCCGGGTTCCTTTGTCAAGGCGTTGGCCTCGATCCTCATGACCGACCGAGTCCCGGGTTCGAGCCCCTCGCCTTGCCGAGGTGATGGGGGACGCGTGTTTGCACGGGTGCAGCGCGACCCCTCCCTGACATCCTACAGGGGGTCTTTAGGGCCTTAGTCAAAAAAAAAAAAATAAGCCGGTTGTGCAGCGATTTGACTCAGGCTACCCATTTTAGCTCAACTGGCCTAAATTGCCCCCAATCATGCCCATCCTTGGCTGAACCAGAGTTCAAACCTTGATTTCAGATTGGCCTCTGACGAAACCAAAGGTTTCAGTTTCACTCAGAATTCAAAGCCAGTTGATGGGTTGACAAGCCGGGTCACGAGTTGGATAAATCTCAATCTTAACATGCCCGCTATCATCGTAGTGGATCAAGAACTTCAGCCGGTATGTACCTCACGGATCGACCGATCCATAGGTTTTCTTGGGCCGGATTTGGGCCGTTCGCGGATCAAATAGACCGCCCTTCACCCTCTAGCCGCATACCGCCCGTTTGACTCGTATGATTATTATGTCTCTCTCCCAATCTCTCTCTCTCGCTCTGATTTCTCCCTCTCTCTCTCCCCCAATATTTCAGATTCTCAATCTCTCTCTCTCCCAATCTCGTTCTTTACCTCTGATTTCTCCCTCTCTCTCTTTCTCTCCCTCTCTCCCAATCTCTCCCTCTCTCCCTCTCTCTCGATCTGTCCCCCCCTCAATCTCTCTGCCCTCTCTCAATCTCCTAGTCTCTCTCTTGGATCAGGGGCGGAGAGCTCATGAACCAGGGCGTGGGATGGTTTTTGGTTTTGAGGTTTTCTTGAATTTTCTGTAATGTTTTAGGATTTTTTTTTAATTTTTAGGGATTTTCTGGTTTATGGTTTTTTTTAAATTCTGAATTTTTGTTTTAAATTTGTGAGCGGACCCGTGGGCCCTACTGACTGGAAGTTTGTTGTGCGGATTGTCCAGTGACTGGAACGAGAACTGCAAGGAGAACTTTGTTATGCTCGTGTCAACTGGAAGTTTTCAATCCTCACACTTAAATTATATGCATGCACTTAGGATATATGTTTGGTAAGACTCTTATCTCTATTATAAGTTTGTTGATTTTTCTAGTTATCTGCATATATATATATATATTGGTGAAGTGGTTGTCCCTTATCTCTATTCTGAGATGGAGAAATAAATACATAAATATTTTGAATAAAACATTAATATCTAATTAAAATAAAACTTATATATAGGGGGATTATCTAAAACTATGTTAGTCCAAATCAAATTAGAATCAATTCTAAATCCTACTCTGTGAGTTGGAGATAACTCTTTTTGATGTCTATATATATCAGAGTTGTGACTTCTCATCTCTCTATAAATAGGATAGGACTTGGGAGTCTAGCAAACAAGTAACGATTCACTTTGTGGTTCTCAAGGTATGTCTTTTTTATTATTTTGATTATTATCTATTTAAACACATTCCAACTCTCTCTATCAACATTAGCACGCACACTCTCCACTAAGATTAGAACAATGTGTGTGTCTCATGTGTTTTTCTTTTCTTTCCTATTATTTTTATATTATATTGTGTTACTATCGGATATTGTTTGAATTAATCAACGAAATCTACTTTGTTTGCACTAAACCTCGCAAAGTGATTATGGAACTAATCTGAGCTTCACAAAGATGTTCGAGAAAATATTATAAGCTATCTTCCACTTCAAAATTATATCAAATGTGGTCCGATTTACTCATCTTGGTCTATTGTGGCCAAAAGGAGATACTATTCTTCAAGAAGAATTGGCCTCCCTTTACTAGTCATTTTCGATGCTTACAAAGAAATTTCCACAAGATTTTTCAGTTTATCTACTCAAAAGCTTTATCACATTGACTTCCCTCAATTCCCTCAATTACATGGGTGTCATATTTGTGGTTCCTCGCATGGTTGGCTAGTAATCGCCGATATATCAACTTACAAATCTATTTGTTTGATCCATTCTCACAATCTCGAATCAAATTACCTTCATTACCTTTATCCGATGATGACCGCCATGATTTTAGTTTAGTCGATCGACACTCGCTTTGAAACATCAAACTAAAAGTTATGGTAGACCGTTTGGTACTTAAAGCTATTTTATCTGCAGACCCTCGAAAGAGTTCAGATTATATGGTAGTTAGTTCCTATGGTATGTGGAAACTAGGATTTTGGAGATCGGGTGATGCTACATGGACCACACCACTAGATTTTGCTCCTGCCGATTTTGTAATGCATAATGAAAAATTATATGTTTTGGCCAATTCCGGTCATTTATTGATTTTTGACCTTGTTCCACATCTCAAGTTGATAACAACTTATGATTTCATGGATTTGATAAGGGATCCAAAATATTTGGTAGATGTCAAAGGAGAATTGTTGATTGTGGAGAGAAAAACATATTATATGGATGATTATTCTGAAATAACAACTTCCTATGTGATTTCAAAGTTTGATTCGGAAACAGAGCAACCTAGGAAGTTGAAAAGTATATGAGACAACATTTTGTTCTTGGGAAGCAGTTATTCCATGGCCTTAGAAAGCGAAGGGCTTTTAGGATTCGAGAAGGACAGCATCTATTTCACTGATAATAATTATCCTGGGATTCGTCCGAATGGATTTGAAGATATCGGCATATTCAACATTAAAGACGGAACACTCAAACCATTTCCTCCAAATGATGTCTACAATCCCACAAAGTCTCCACAAATATGGCTAGAAGCACATCAATGACTCCCAAACGCAGGAGGATTTTGTCGCTGGTTATGAAATTACTTTATGGCATTCAACATTTATGTAAATCTCAAACCTTGTGCTTTTTCCTATTCAACATTTATGCTAGCTCTTTGACTAAACTTGTGCTATCCTATTCCAGTGAAGATGAAAGTTTTTGGTTGGCATCATCTGTAAATCTCAAACCTTGGCGCAGCCTTGGAGCATTGCTTCTTTATCTATGTACTGTTTTGGACTTTAAAATCCTTACAAATTACTTCTGTTTATAATATTTATCATAATCCAATTAATTGCAGGAATATTCTCGGCATTTTTAAAAGGATAGAATTGTTGTGAAGCTACTGAAGAAAACAAAAACCAAATTTATATTAATTAGTGTCTCATAGTGACATAGCAATAATAAGGATGCTACTCTGGAAAACAAAAAAAAAAGATTCAGATTTATGAAAATGACAGCAGAGTTAGATTTGGGGGAAAAAATGAAAAAAAAAAAATTATGTTTTTAGTAAAATAATAGTAATTGAGTTATTTTCTGTTAAAGTTAAATTTTGCTTTATCTATTAAACTTTTTTTTAAAAAAAATTCTAAATATGGGGAGAGGTATGGTTGTCAAAGATTAAGTTATTCCTCAAACTTCTCTAAATTTTAAATATCAAATTTTGTATTAAATCTAGATACTCCTCAAATCATTTTCACATTTGAATTTTTTATATTATATTATTTGGGTAATTAAAAATATTTATTTTCTATAGTTATGCTCATGAGTATTAGCATTAGAAATTTGTTTTTTATACAGTAAGTTGAAACCTTATGATTTTTTTTATATATTTTTTAAAATATTATATAATTTATATATTTTTATATCAAAGTGCATAAAAAAAAAGTCAAGACCAAACTAAATCAAACTTTGCAAGATAATCCGTTGTCTTTCTGAACATTTTATATGAACTCCTTAATCAATAATAAAGTGTGGTTTATCAAATTTTTTCAAATCTATACATTATTGCATACTTTCTGGAGTGCTCAATCATCTTGATATAATCAGATTTGGTGAAAAAAATAGTTTAGGATGAGAGATGAAAAGATAGATTTTTTGCAGTCACTATTGGGCATTTTTCAGTTACATTACCTGCGAGGGTTTGAAAGTTTTTAAACATCTTGATTTCTAAACTTCCTGTTCTTATGCGGTGTGGATGACAAAACCCATCTCCGTAACCTGTGCTGTTGGACTCCACTTTTATAGCCGTGTTATTTGTAAGAATGAAAGAATGAGAAAACTTGATTTGTAAACAATACCATTTTTAGTATGAGTTTGTTTTTATCCTAAAATTATTTTGTTTTTCTCTTCAAGTTTGATTGCTTGTAAATGTTCATGCTTAGATTGGGACATTTAGGGATGTGAATTTAATATAGATTTTTTGATGTTTGATTTGATAAGATAAATAGAAAAAATGGATTTTGGATTATGTTTGATTGTAGTAGAATATGGGTGGAGTAAAGAGTGGCAACACAGTGAGGAAGATGCTTAACATAATTAACTAGGACAAGAAAACCAGTGTCCCATTTTTAACATAATTAACTAGGGCCTATATGCCCCTTTCTTGAATTGGATGGCATGTTGCTCATCTGTATGAAAAGGGGACAAATAAAAATATTACAGAAGAATTTACTCAATTTTCCTCTTTTTTTTTATATAAAAATGTTTAAAAACGAAACAATTCTGATAACAGTCGGATCTACCAAAACTTTTGATATTGAGCCAAATTTGCCCACATCTCACCCACCCATCATCGGCCAAATCCCAGCCAATTACGGATCGAAGAACCCTAGCCCCAGAACCCAGCCAATCACGGATCGAAGAACCCTAGCCCCAGAACCGATTAAGAGAGAGAGAGAGAGAGAGAGAGAGAGAGAGAGAGAGATTGTCTCAAGCAATGGTAAAAAAAAGTAATAAAGGAAGTGTATGGTGTGATTTTTACAATTGCAGAAAATCAATCAAATCATTGTGGAAGTGTGGCATGTAAAAGAGTCCATAAGCAATAAAAAGGATAATAAAAATGCTCTTGGGGGGACATCCCCATTCCAAGTAAACAAGAAAAGGCATCTCTTCAATTGCATAAAAATAAAATTGTAACAAATTTACGGTGCACAAACAATTATGGAGAAAAATATTAGATCATATAAAACAAAAAAGATCATGGACACTTTCTAAATAACATCATAACCAATAGGTAATGTGCTGCAGATTTATAGGTGATCATTTGTATTTCTATAGCAGATTTCAAAATTTTAGCAAGTCTGACTTTGGATATTTAATAAAGGTGGAAATTTACACATTGATGAATTATAAGTAGGCGAAAGATTATAGACCTTCATCAGTGAAGTATTTGGAAAGGAAACTTTACTACATTTTATGACAAGAAAATGAAGGTGTTTCCTGAAGGCATTTTTGGAGGGCAACTTTGCAAAAAAACAGAAAAGTGCATCAAGTATCTGGCCATTGCAAATTGCAATGTTCCTGCAAGTAAGAGAGATTTCTCAGAAGAAAATTGAAGACAGATTTTCCAAAATAAAAAATATAAATCGTGGATGCAAATCAACTACCCAAATTACTGTTCACACATAATAATGGAAGCAATACCATAAATTGAAAAGCATAAAAACTATAAAATCTGCAAGAATAGACAGACAGTAGAATTCTGGTAAGCTGGTTCAGCATATGCTTGCACTAGGCTCCAAAATATGTATATCGTCATCTTGGAATTCTTACCATCCACATTAGCACTAAGCGCCTGGTCCACAAACCCCATGTACATTTTATCAAGTTTTTTCCACATTGAACTGCAGAGAAAATTATAACAAACTACACAGTTAAATATCTGACCAATCTAATTCCAGCAACTAATTATTAAAATCTCATGTAGTTCTAGAATCAACAACAATAGCAAACCTCTTCTGAAGGAAGAATAATCCCCCTAGACTCCATTTCATGCCACTCATGCGTCAAAACTGGAAAGCAAGCTTCATGCAGTGTGAATAAACTGCCATGAACTGATAGAAATGAACACAAAGGGCAATTTATAAATTAGAAATCCAGAAGGAAAGCTATTGTATGGAATTTACCAACATCAACTACGAGTAAACCAAACTTCTTTCTTTTTGATTCAGTAGCTAGCAAGCTTCATTCTGAAATTCAGTTTCTTTTTGGCTCAAATTTGCCTCAATATCAAAAGTTTTGGTAGATCCGACTGTTATCAGAATTGTTTCGTTTTTAAACATTTTTATATAAAAAAAAAGAGGAAAATTGAGTAAATTCTTATGCAATATTTTTATTTGTCCCCTTTTCATACAGATGAGCAACAAGCCATCCAATTCAAGAAAGGGGCATATAGGCCCTAGTTAATTATGTTAAAAATGGGACACTGGTTTTCTTGTCCTAGTTAATTATGTTAAGCATCTTCCTCACTGTGTTGCCACTCTTTACTCCACCCATACTAGCATGCATGTTGACTCCGCTCCGCTGTGCTTCACCATCCCTCTGCTCCTCATCACAACTCTCAAACAGACCACCCACAGGTGATGTTCAACTGGGCCAAATACAAGCCCAAAAATAAGCCAGTTGTGCCCACGACCCACGGGTCTATTGGCGCCGGGTTCCTTTGTCAAGGCGTTGGCCTCGATCCTCGTGACCGACCGAGTCCCGGGTTCGAGCCCCTCGCCTTGCCAAGGTGATGGGGGACGCGTGTTTGCACGGGTGCAGCGCGACCCCTCCCTGACATCCTACATGGGGTCTTTAGGGTCTTAGTCAAAAAAAAAAAAATAAGCCAGTTGTGCAGCGATTTGACTCAGGCTACGCATTTTAGCTCAACTGGCCTAAATTGCCCCCAATCATGCCCATCCTTGGCTGAACCAGAGTTCAAACCTTGATTTCAGATTGGCCTCTGACGAAACCAAAGGTTTCAGTTTCACTCAGAATTCAAAGGCAGTTGATGGGTTGACAAGCCGGGTCACGAGTTGGATAAATCTCAATCTTAACATGCCCGCTATTATCGTAGTGGACCAAGAATCGTCACTGGCATGTACCTCACGGATCGACTGATCCATAGATTTTGCCGGGCTGGATTTGGGCCGTTGCTGACCAAATAGACCGCCCTTCACCCCCTTTAGCCGCGCCCTGGCCCGTTTGACACGTATGATTATTATGTCTCTCTCCCAATCTCTCTCTCTCGCTCGAATTTCTCCCTCTCTCTCTCCCCCAATATTTCAGATTCTCAATCTCTCTCTCTCTCCCAATCTCTTTCTTTACCTCTGATTTCTCCCTCTCTCTTCCTCTCCCTCTCTCCCAATCTCTCCATCTCTCCCTCTCTCTCGATCTGTCCCCCCCTCAATCTCTCTGCCCTCTCTCAATCTCCTAGTCTCTCTCTTGGATCGTATGAGAGCTCACGGGACTGTATGGGATGGTTCTTGGTTTTTGAGGTTTTCTTCGAATTTTCTGTAATGTTTTAGGATTTTTATTTTTTATTTTTAAGGGATTTTCTGGTTTATGGTTTTTTTTTTAATTCTGAATTTTTTGTTTTTAAATTTGTGGGCAGACCCGCGGCCAAGTATGCACGGCCCGGCCAACTGGAAGTTTGTTGTGCGGATTGTCCAGTGACTGGAACGAGAACTGCAAGGAGAACTTTGTTGTGCTCGTGTCAACTGGAAGTTTTCAATCCTCACACTTAAATTATATGCATGCACTTAGGATATATGTTTGGTAAGACTCTTATCTCTATTATAAGTCTGTTGATTTTTCTAGTTATCTGCATATATATATATATATATTGGTGAAGTGGTTGTCCCTTATCTCTATTCTGAGATGGAGAAATAAATACATAAATATTTTGAATAAAACATTAATATCTAATTAAAATAAAACTTATATATAGGGGATTATCTAAAACTATGTTAGTCCAAATCAAATTAGAACTGAATTCTAAATCCTACTCAGAGTTGGAGATAACTCTTTTTGGTGTCTATATATATCAGAGTTGTGACTACTCATCTCTCTATAAATAGGATAGGACTTGGGAGTCTAGCAAACAAGTAACGATTCACTTTGTGGTTCTCAAGGTATGTCTTTTTTATTATTTTGATTATTATCTATTTAAACACATTCCAACTCTCTCTATCAACATTAGCACGCACACTCTCCACTAAGATTAGAACAATGTGTGTGTCTGTCTGTGTTTTTTTCTTTTCTTTCCTATTATTTTTATATTATATTGTGTTACTATCAGATATTGTTTGAATTAATCAACGAAATCTACTTTGTTTGCACTAAACCTGCAGTGATTATGGAACTCACTGAGGAGCTTCACAAAGATGTTCGAGAAAATATTATAAGCTATCTTCCACTACAAAATTATATCAAACAGGGTCCGATTTACTCATCTTGGTCTATTGTGGCCAAAAAGAGATACTATTCTTCAAGAAGAATTGGTCTCCCATTACTAGTCATTTTCGATGCTTACAAAGAAATTTCCACAAGATTTTTCAGTTTATCTACTCAAAAGCTTTATCACATTGACTTCCCTCAATTACATGGGTGTCATATTTGCGGTTCCTCGCATGGTTGGCTAGTGACTGTCGATATCAACTTACAAATCTATTTGTTTGATCCATTCTTACAATCTCAAATCAAATTACCTTCATTACCTTTATCTGATGATGACCGTCATGATTTTAGTTTAGTCGATCGACACTCGTTGGAAACATCAAACGAAAAGTTGCGAGACCGTTTGGTACTTAAAGCTATTTTATCTGCAGACCCTCGAAAGAGTTCAGATTATATGGTAATTAGTTCCTATGGTATGTGGAAACTAGGATTTTGGAGATCGGGTGATGCTACATGGACCACACCACTAGATTTTGCTCCTGCCGATTTTGTAATGCATAAGGAAAAATTATATGTTTTGGCCAATTCTGGTCATTTATTGATTTTTGACCTTGTTCCACATCTCAAGTTGATTACAACTTATGATTTCATGGATTTGATAAGGGATCCAAAATATTTGGTAGATGTCAAAGGAGAATTGTTGATTGTGGAGAGAGAAACAGATTATATGGATGATTATTCTGAAATAACAACTTCCTATGTGATTTCAAAGTTTGATTCGGAAACAGAGCAACCTAGGAAGTTGAAAAGTATAGGAGACAACATTTTGTTCTTGGGAAGCAGTTATTCCATGGCCTTAGAAAGCGAAGGGCTTTTAGGATTCGAGAAGGACAGCATCTATTTCACTGATAATAATTATCCTGGGATTCGTCCGAATGGATTTGAAGATATCGGCATATTCAACATTAAAGACGGAACACTCAAACCATTTCCTCCAAATGATGTCTACAATCCCACAAAGTCTCCACAAATATGGCTAGAAGCACATCAGTGGCTCCCAAACGCAGGAGGATTTTGTCGCTGGTTATGAAATTACTTTATGGCATTCAACATTTATGTAAATCTCAAACCTTGTGCTTTTTCCTATTCAACATTTATGCTAGCTCTTTGACTAAACTTGTGCTATCCTATTCCAGTGAAGATGAAAGTTATTGGTTGGCATCATCTGTAAATCTCAAACCTTGGCGCAGCCTTGGAGCATTGCTTCTTTATCTATATACTGTTTTGGACTTTAAAATCCTTACAAATTACTGCTGTTTATAATATTTATCATAATCCAATTAATTGCAGGAATATTCTCGGCATTTTTAAAAGGATAGAATTGTTGTGAAGCTACTGAAGAAAACTAAAACCAAATTTATATTAATTAGTGTCTCATAGTGACATAGCAATAATAAGGATGCTACTCTGGAAAACAAAAAAAAAAGGATTCAGATTTATGAAAATGACAGCAGAGTTAGATTTGGGGGAAAAAATGAAAAAAAAAAAAATTTATGTTTTTAGTAAAATAATAGTAATTGAGTTATTTTCTGTTAAAGTTAAATTTTGCTTTATCTATTAAACTTTTTTTTTAAAAAAATTTCTAAATATGGGGAGAAGTATGGTTGTCAAAGATTAAGTTATTCCTCAAACTTCTCTAAATTTTAAATATCAAATTTTGTATCAAATCTAGATACTCCTCAAATCATTTTCACATTTGAATTTTTTATATTATATTATTTGGGTAATTAAAAATATTTATTTTCTATAGTTATGCTCATGAGTATTAGCATTAGAAATTTGGGCAAAAATAAATAAAAAAAAGATGATAAATCCAACAGTGATCCCTTGTCACGTGAGATGGATAAATGCTTATGAGATTCTAAATGAAATATTGCTAAGCTATTAATTAAGCAACTATATAGAATCTACTTTTGCACTTGTACAGACTGAATGGTTGCCAAGGAACTTGCTATCCACACGGATAAAAAGTAGTGGGACGTAATGAGGTCCTTGAATTGGGACTGGGATCATGAGGGGCTTGGGAAATGGCTTGTGAAGCATAGAAAATGGGAAAAAGAAGGATATGCAAATCGGGAGGGATGGGGTGAATCTTTTTCAGGGCTCTGAATGGATGTCCCTGTAGTAGATAGACATAGACTATCAGGATACCAAAAGGAAGAGCGCGCACCACAGCTTTAGTGCTAACAAGGGTGGGGGAGACATGAAATCTTTGCCTGGCTCAGGTTTGTGGTAATAAAGACCAGGCGTATCTTTTGAGAGGGCTTGGTTGGCTGGCTGACCATTGTAAAGGGATCTCATGGTCACCACAAAAGCCATGCCAATAAAGCACAAGGTTATGGCCATCCATTTGGGTGCAAGGAGCTCTGGGTTGGATCGGTTGAGGCATGGCCTTGGGCATATATATCGCTGTGCATAGATTGTGTGGTGTGGGTGCGTTTTCTAGTGATGTGTATGGTAGTAACCTGGCTAAGATGTGGATGGGGGATATAATGTCTCAGCTATTTCTATCATGTTAAAAAAAAGAGAGAGAGACGTCATGTTAAAAAGACAAGGGAGAGAGAGACGTACGTGTTCATCGGCATCTTGGGATGGCGAAACTATTGTGGATGAAGTTTTAGAAGCATATCCGAGATCTAGTCGAGCTCTGACCGATCTGCTGGAAATTAACCATATTTTAGATTTTAAGTTATAACATCAACTTTAGATTTTAAACTCTGATTTTTAGTGGATTTATTGTTTGTTGATGCCCAGTGATTTTCCTTCAATTTTGGAGGGTTTTTCACATGATTAATCTTGTTATTGATCCCTCTGTTTATGTTTCTCTTTTACAGCTATATCTCTCCTTTGAGGTCTTAAATTCTGTTATTTCTCTCATTAACAGAAGCAACGTACCATACATTCAAAGAGAGAGATGCACAGCTGGTTATCTGAGGAAAAAAAAACAGGATATTTTGGTTGTTAATGAAAAAAAAAATTGATAATCAAGTCTCTAATGCATTCAAAACTAACAAGGTTTCTTCAAAATTGACAAATATTATAAACTCTAATAAGCAAAATGTCAAAACACAACAACTAGCAAGCATAACAAACAAAAAAAATATAAACTCTAATAGATTTAACAGGAACTAAATGCATGCACTAGACAACAAATTAATGAATAATGTAGTTAATCAACCTGAAATCATGAAAAAAGGCAAGTGAAAAAATAAAAAGAGTTGGAAAAATGATAGTACCGGGAAACACAAACTTAAAAAACATATTATGTCAGCAATTGCATATCAACATAAGCAAGATTCAATAGAGTTTGTAAATCTTTTCCCTTGACTAGCATGGGATAACAAAATCCTTACATTTGATATACTCGTAAAAAACATTGGAAAGAAAACCACACAATATGTTTCTTATGCGAAGGAAAGGAGAAGGTCACACAACTACTACTTGTGTGTTTCTTTGAGATATTGAGGGTGCCCCAATCAAAACAAGATTTATGGGGCCCTAGTCCTATCACTAAAATGGTGAGCAATCCACTCTGCAAGGGTGAGAACCGCTAACTATGACAATTGCATAGAACCTATGGCTAACGGACGATGTTTTCAATATAAATAGCATGTTTACTTAAAACTAATATTTTAGAGAAATGAGTTCCTAACAATTTCATGGTTTAATGTAGTGGGTGAACCAAAAGTACAAAAATAGAGGTGGTAGAGTCACTGATAAAATAGAGTCTTGTATTTATGGAGAACTCTCCATAACTGACGGGTAATGAGGCCTTTAAGGATGACATAGCTAGGGTAGGCGGGACCAAACTTTAATAACGAGCACTCTTCTACAATGTTCTCTTAGTTCCATATTTTATAATATGAGTGATGCAATAGGAGAATGTAACATTTACAAATATTATAAATAAACATAATTTATTATTATTATATTTTTAAATAGAGTTTAGAAATTTGTGCACTAGAATCTAAACTGGCTGGGACGGGCCAAACAAGTGATTTGGGTTTGGCGGTTCACAACCATTATTATTTTTTTATAAATGTGCACTTTATCATATTTATAGCATGGATTGAACCAGAATCTTTCAATTTTTTTGAGAAAAATGGTAGCCAAATTTATTTGTGAGAGTTGGTCTACATATTGGTCTAGTGATATCTCGGGTCCTGTATATTAGGTAATTCACTTATTGAGCATGCTCTCAAGTTCGAGTCCCTACATATAAATGGTGGAATAATTTGGATAATTCACTTAGTGAGTATAAAACTTTCAGGTTTGAGTCCCCATATATGTATGTGCGTAGTGAGGGGTCAAAGGTGCTTATCACCTAAGGCCACATTTAATGTCCCTATATAAAGGGTTTATCCCCTGTATCAAAATAATAATAATAATAATAAAATAAATAAATAAAAATAAAAATAAAAATCCTAACTGCATAAGAGCAGAAAAGAAAATTGTAACTGAAAAGTCAGATATTTGACCTCCTAATGGAATAGCAACACTACTCGTCAAATCAGCCAATCTTCGACCTACTTTGTCGCGTTATTAACTATTGTGAGAAGTCTCATATGACCCAATTGATGAAACAAATTACATTTTCTTTTTGAGAAAAAGTGGCAAAATGGAACATTTTCACATTTAGATAAATGGTAATCAGTGCAGATAGGTCTCCCATTTGTAGCCAATATGGTATGCCTAAAGGGAGAATTAAACCATAAATCACACACACACACACAAAAAAACAAAAAAACAAAACAAAACTGTGCATCAAATGATGATGAAAAAAGGATCTCACCTTCTCTGTTATCTTTTTTGTGATGTTCTTTGCTGTCTTAATAACAGAGCATGGTAGACCAGCTACAGGCAAAACCTATAGGTAAAATATATCAAAACCAACATATCAATCAGATAGCATAAGATGTTCGCTGTCATTAAGCCTTTGTTTGGTTCACATGAGGAATTTGGAGGGGAGGGGTGAGGGGGAGTTTAGAGGGGAGGAGTTTGGAGGGTTTTGAAAAATTTTATGTTTGGTTTAATGGGTGAGTGAGGAGAGTGAATCTTTTTTTTGTTTGGTGGTGACTAGGAGTGAGAAATAGTGTAATATGTATTTGACCAATTTACCCTTTAGTTTAAAATAGATAATGATAATATTTGGTTATGAGGATTGAGAGTGAGGAAAGTGTAATGTGTATTATAATATTATTTCAGTATTACTATTAATTTAATACTAATTAATATTAATTATATTAAAACTATTAATTATATTAATTTAAGTATAATTAATATTAATTATTAAACAAATACAAATTTTATTACTATTAATTATATTAGTATAAAAGTAGTATTAGCCTAATTAAAATTAATTATAATAAAGTTATTAATTATATTAATTTAAGTATAATTGATAGCAATTATTAAACTAATATAAATTTTATTACTATTAATTATATTAGTATAAAAGCTAATATTAAACTAATTAATATTAATTATATTAATTTAATTTTAATTAATATTAATTATTAAATCAATACAAATTTTATTACAATTAATTATATTAGTATAAAAGCTAGTATTAATCTAATTATTATTAATTATATTAGTAAAAAACTAAAGTTAAACTAATTAATATTTTAATTATTAAAAAATTAGGACATTAATTAAATTTTGAAAATAAGTGGAGAGCAAGATGATATTTTCAAGTGGTTTTTTTAGTTTAAAAAAATATATATTTTCCACCCTTCCAAAAAACCCCGATTTGGGGGGTGGAAAATGAGGGGTGAGGGGAGGTTCCCCCCCCTCACCCCTCCTCACACACCCAGCCAAACACAAGAAAAACTCCAAATCCCTCCTCACACTTCCAAAAACCTCAAACCAAACAAGGGGTGAGAGAAGTCTTAAATGACCAAATTGTTTAAAAGTTACCTTGAAATAGGGCTTTAAATAGCTGTTATTCCCTAGATCAGCTTTAAAAAGCTTTTTCATATTTGGATAAATTGCAACCAGTTTTCAGATAGGGCTTCCATATGTGGAGCAAATATGGTATACCTGAAGGGAGAACTGGAGAAGTAAACCATAAACCACACCAAAAAGAAATACCTTAGTTAACAACTTTGAGTCAAGAAGCATCAAGAAAGGTAATTAAATTCAACGAACATAACAGTTTGCCAAGATTGAGCCTGTCAAAAGGTCCATCATAAGTAAGCCATGAAGCATTTGAAAAGGATATTAATGACATACGATCTCTCATCTTTGGGTTGCAAATATTTGATCCCATCATTGTTATTCACTGAAAACTTGAGTGAAAAGAATATTAATGACTTGAATGCAAATGACCAATAAGGTTATTGAAACTGCAAGAACGAAACATGGCGTAAGGATGATCGGTGATTTGAAATTAATCCGACATTAACTTTGTTGGATAATGAGCTTATGAAGAGTTGTCCTGGTTCCACCAAGTTTGACTCCAAACTTGATGAGGCAGCATATTTATCTTGGGTTGAGAAGTTCCGAGAGGCTTCACAATCCCTTAAAGATTCAACTTTATCCCTAAGAAAGAGAAGAAATGTTCTGGAAAAGATGCAGTCAACTCGTGAAGCTCAGAAAAAGAAAGCAACAGAAGATAAGTTGGCAAAGTGGGACGCTCTAGGTTACAATTAGTCCTTAGCTATCAAGGATCCTTATTATCAATTGAATGATCAAATTGTAGCTGATTCAGGGTTGTTAGAGTATTAATGTGCTTCTAGATAAGTTGACTAGTCAATGTAATGCATGTTATTGGTGTTCTCTTTTCAAACTTTAGGTAAGTGTGTCTTATCAAGAAGAAAAAAAAGGGTATGAAGAGGAAATGTAGCTAGCTGTGAAAAAGGTGTGAAATTGTTTTTCTTATGTATCTTTTCCTCTTCATTCTATGTAATCCTTGAAGATTTTATGAATGGAACTAAGCTATGAAAGTTGATGTCTTTGGAAATTGTCTTTGAAAAATTTCTGCTTCATAGAAGTATTGTTGTCCACTTTGCAAGTTACTTCAAAGAAGCATACATCTCAATCAAGTAAGATCATTGACACCTTCTATTTCAATTTCTCCTACAAATCTGGTATCAAAGCTAGTAGATCTCATCTCTTCATCAACTAAGTTGCAAAAGAGTTCAAATGGCAAGCCAAAGCAGTGACAGTCCTCCAGTTCCTATATTTTCTGGAGAACACTTTGATCATTGGTGTGTTAAGATGAAAACCTTGTTTAGAGCTCAAGACTTGTGGGAATATGTTGAGGAAGGCTATGATGAACCTCCGTCTACCACAAATCTTAGCAATCAAGAACTAAAAGCACTCAAAGAACATAGAAGGAAGGATGCCAAGGCCCTCTCATACATTCAACAAGGTGTGAGTGCAAATATCTTTTCAAGGATCATGGGAGCAAATCAAGCCAAGGAAGCATGGAAAATTTTACAAAATGAGTTCCAAGGGAATCTCAAAGTGAAGAATGTTACTCTTCAAACATTGAGAAGAGAGCTTGAAAATTTGAAGATGGGTGAAGCTGAAAATGTGCAAGAGTACTACACAAAGGTCATTAGAGTTGTGAATGAAATGAAAGCCTTTGGTGAGGAGATCAAAGACAGCAGAATAGTTGAGAAAATCCTTGTAAGTTTGCCTCCAAAGTTTGATTCTATGGTGTCTATAATTGAGGAGACAAAAGATATCTCATCCATGAATGTTCAAGAGTTGATGGGTTCCTTGATGGCTCATGAGAGAAGAATTGCAAGGCATGCTGAAAAATCAGTTGAAAGTGCATTTCAAACAAAGCTCAATGTTAGCCCCAAGAATGATGAAGGTGGAGAATCAAGTAGAGGTGGAAGATATGGTCGTGGAAGAGAAAGAGGAAGAAATTTCAGAGGTAGAGGCAGAAATACTCCTCCAAGAGTTTTTACTGCAGAAAATTTCAGGACATGCAACATTTGTGGCAAAGACAATCACTTTGAGAAGGATTGTTGGCACAAGGGTAAGCCAAAATGCAACCATTGCAAAAGACTTGGTCATATTGAGAAGTATTGTAGATTCAAAGGCAACCAACAAGCACATTTTTCTAAAGAGGAGCAAGGTGGTGAAGGAAATTTGTTTTTTGCTTGTCACATGGCAACCGAAACCAATGAAGATGTATGGTTTCTTGATAGTGGTTGTAGCAACCATATGACAAAGAAGAGATCTATCTTTGTGGACTTGGATGAATCTATAAAGACTCAAGTCAAGATGGGCAATGGAGGCATTGTACAAGCACAAGGAAGAGGAACAATTGAAGTTCAAACTAAGAAAGGCACAAGATTGATTCATGATGTCTTGTTAGTTCCTGATTTAGACCAGAATTTACTAAGTCTTGGACAACTACTTGAGCATAGGTATGCATTGAACTTTGACAATAATCAATGCTTTATCTATGATCAAAAAGACGGTGGACAGCTGATTGCAAAAATCAAGATGGAGACAAACCGAAGTTTCCCAATCAATTTCAATTATGGAGGAAATCAAGCATTGAAGGCTCATGTTGATGAAGATTCATGGCTGTGGCATAAAAGGATGGGACACTTAAATTTTCGCAGCCTCAAATTGCTTCAGCAAAAGGGGATGGCTTATGGATTACCAAGAATTGAAGATACTCATGAAGCTTGTGAAGGTTGTGCACTTGGAAAGCAACATCGGCAACCATTTCCTAAAGGAGTTGCTTGGAGATCCAAGAAGATGCTAGAGTTGATCCATACCGATGTGTGTGGGCCTATGAAGACAGTTTCTCATGGAGGTAATAAATATTTCATACTTTTCATTGATGATTTCACAAGAATGACTTGGGTCTACTTTATGAGAGAAAAATCCCAAGTGTTTTCAATTTTCAAGAAGTTCAAGAGCTTTGTTGAGAAACAAAGTGGGCACTACATCAAAATTTTAAGAAGTGATCGTGGCAAGGAGTATACTTCAAATGCATTTCAAGAATTTTGTGAAGATGAAGGCATGGAAAGACAATTGACCGTTGGCTATACACCACAACAAAATGGTGTATCCGAGAGGAAGAATCAAACGGTGATGGAGATGGCAAAATGCATGTTGCATGATAAACACATACCTCATGTTTTTTGGGCTGAAGCAGTGTATACGGCAGTGTATTTGATCAATAGAAGCCCTACAAAAGCTGTGTGGAATCAAACTCCAATTGAAGCATGGAATGGAAGAAAACCATCGGTGAAGCATTTGAAGGTGTTTGGAAGCATTTGCTATGCTCAAATTCCAAATGTGAAAAGATACAAGCTTGATGAAGTAAGTGAAAAGTGTATTTTTGTTGGCTATAGCTCACAATCTAAAGGCTATAGATTGTTTAATTTGAAGACTAACAAAATCTTCATAAGTCGTGATGTGGTGTTTGATGAAAGTGCTACTTGGAATTGGAAAGAAAAAGATGTAGATGAGCATGTTGTTGTACATCATGAAGAAGGTGAAATTTCAGCAAATGAAGAAGAAATGGAGGAAGATTTATCACCAACAAGTAATGGACCATCATCTCCAAGTTCAAGCACCAATGGCTCAACCTCAACTCCAAGAAAAATGAAGAGTTTGAATGAAGTCTATGCTAGATGTAATTTCTGCATCCTTGAACCTGAAATTTTTGAAGAAGTAAATCAAGATAAAGATTGGAGAAAAGCCATGGATGAAGAGATTCAAGCCATTGAGAAAAACAAGACATGGAAGCTAGTGGACAAGCCTAAAAACAAGGAAGTCATTGGAGTGAAGTGGATTTACAAATTAAAGCTGAAATCAGATGGCTCCATCCAAAAAAAGAAGGCAAGATTAGTTGCTAAAGGCTACTCACAACAGCCCGGTATCGACTACAATGAAACTTTTGCGCCGGTTGCAAGACTTGATACCGTTAGAGCCATTATTGCAATTGCTGCCCAAAAAGGCTGGATTTTACAACAATTGGATGTTAAATCTGCGTTTTTGAATGGAGAATTGAAGGAGGAGGTGTATGTTCATCAACCTCAAGGTTTTGTCAAAGAAGGTGAAGAAGACAAGGTGTATAAATTGAGAAAAGCCTTGTATGGATTGAAGCAAGCACCAAGGGCTTGGTATAGCCAAATTGATTCATACTTCATGGAACAAGGGTTTGAGAAAAGCAAGAGTGAAGCAACTTTATATGTGAAGGCTCAAGATACAAAAATTCTCATTGTTGCAATATATGTTGATGACTTGGTATATACTAGTAACAATGAGAAAATGATGGCTGATTTCAAGAAGGATATGATGAGAAGATATGACATGAATGATATGGGCTTGCTACATCATTTTCTTGGCATGGAGATTTATCAACAAGATGATGGAGTGTTTATTTGCCAAAGAAGGTATGCTGAAAATATACTTGCTAAATTCGGCATGCTAGATAGCAAATTAGTGGCTACACCACTTGTGGTTAATGAAAGGCTTGTTAAGGAAGATGGAGAAAAGAAAGTTGATGCCACTTTGTATAGAAGCTTGGTAGGAAATTTGTTGTACCTTACAGCTACAAGGCCAGATATTATGTTTGCTTCTAGCTTGTTGTCAAGATTTATGCATAATCCTAGCCAATTGCACCTTGGAGCTGCAAAAAGGGTGCTGAGATACATCAAAGGTACAATGAACTATGGAATTAAATACAGCAAAGGTGTTGATGCGAAGTTAATTGGATATTGTGATAGTGATTGGGGTGGCTGCAGTGATGACATGAAGAGCACCTCAGGCTACTGTTTTTCACTGGGTTCTGGAGTGTTTTCTTGGGCATCCAAGAAGCAACAAAGTGTTGCACAATCTACAGCAGAATCTGAATATATGTCAGCTGGTTTGGCAACATCTCAAGTTATTTGGTTAAGGAAGATACTTGAAGACATTGGTGAGAAGCAAAATGAAGCTACCATATTGTTGTGTGATAACAAATCAGCTATAGATATTGCAAGAAACCCAGTTTACCACAGCAGAACTAGACACATTGCAATCAAACATCATTTCATTCGAGATGCAATTGAAGATGGTGAAGTTGATCTTAAATTTTGCAAAGGAGAAGAACAAACTGCAGACATTTTTACAAAGGCACTCCCAAGAGACAAGTTTATCTACTTCAGAGCAATGCTTGGAGTTCAAGAAGAGCACATTAAGGGGGGAATTATGTTAGAGTATTAATGTGCTTCTAGATAAGTTGACTAGTCAATGTAATGCATGTTATTGGTGTTCTCTTTTCAAACTTTAGGTAAGTGTGTCTTATCAAGAAGAAAAAAAGGGTATGAAGAGGAAATGTAGCTAGCTGTGAAAAAGGTGTGAAATTGTTTTTCTTATGTATCTTTTCCTCTTCATTCTATGTAATCCTTGAAGATTTTATGAATGGAACTAAGCTATGAAAGTTGATGTGCTGTGAAATTGCTGCTGAAAAATTTCTGCTTCATAGAAGTATTGTTGTCCACTTTGCAAGTTACTTCAAAGAAGCATACATCTCAATCAAGTAAGATCATTGACACCTTCTATTTCAATTTCTCCTACAAGGGTCCATCCAATTTGTGTTTGGAGATTGCACAAAGCCTTCAAGCATTTGCCTGTCAGAACCTCGGATTATATTATGGTAATTTCTGGTATCTGTTTTGAGTGTTGTCCAATCCTCATTTCCTATATGTTATTTTATTTTATTTTATTTTTTTCCCTTGAGCTTCTGAAAACCATGCTTCTTTATGTATTTCATTTTTTATGTTTGTTTCAGTTGTTCTGCTTAATTATCTCCAGTTGACATAGTCATGTTTAATTCTCCTGCTGCTCTTTCTTCAAGCATTCCAGATGCTTATCACCAGTCTTTTAAATGCGGCGATCTACATATGGGTGATCTCCATTTAATTGAGTTGACCGGTCATCTTTTGATCTTAACTCAACTTTTGTTTTCGTTGTCATTTTATGCAAATTAATTTAAATGTAGTGGAGTTTCCATTTAGAGTTCTCATAATTTTGTATCTTGTCTTGCCAGGTTCTGATATTGGTGACACTAGCACATATATACTTGGCTACTCCTTTGTCTGTAGCCCTGGCTGTTGTACAATCATATAGTCTTAGACGCAGAGTTCAACGAAGCAGCATCTCTTTATCTGATTAAGAAAAATGCTTGGCCAAGGCATGGTTTACAGCTGCTCAAAAATCTGGTACGTTTCTATAACTATTTTTTATGTAAATCAGAATCTGTTTTACCAGAAAGTCTCTTTTGAAAATCTTGAATTACCTCATCTTCATATGTTGATGTCCAAGTGTGGTCGATATCAAGAAACAGGAATGGCATAATTGTATTCCTAATGGATCATTCAATTGTTAATACATAGGGACATTATTTGCGGAGTTCAAGGATTACATCCATTTGAACTGAAGGGACTTTATTATTTTATGCCATTTCACGCCTCCCTTAACACAAATCTGCAGCAAACAGTTTTGCTAATGATGCACACTTGTTTTCTGTTGATTTTTTTTTCCGTTGTCCTGCCTAATTTGCCAAAGCATCTATACATTTGCCTTGAATTGGATCCCGATCGGTGATGTATACAGTGGAACGGCTGCTGAGGAAGTATGCTGCAATGCATGGCATTAAAATCTGTGTGTAAGTCACTTAAATAATTAACTGCCTGTGTCTTTTATTGGGCCTCATTGCTAACCATGGCACTTCCAAATATTTTATCCAGCTACTATATATTTTCGCAGGCCTGATCTGAGGACGACAAGCCTCAACAAAACTAAAATTTGTATTTATGTGTTCATACTCTAAAAATTGTATTTGTGTTTATACTCGAACTGGGCCTTCTCTTGGGTCACCTCCGCAATGGCAAGATGAATTTATTTAGCATAATTTTGTCTATAGGTTGTCTCTTGCAGTAGTCTCTGTTTTCTTATTACTGATAGGTTTTTTTTTTTAAATAAATTCCAAACAGTCAAGCTATACCCATGATGCCGTTTTTCTTTTCTTTTCTTTCCTTTCTTTCTTTTCTATGATAGTATGCACAACAACTATTAATAATGAAGTGATAACCAAAACCTCATGAGTATTTATCTTCTGCAGATCTTTACTGAAGCAATTTCGTTTGTAGTACCTCAACAATAGTAACAGTAGTTTCACTTATGTGATTGAACAACATCATTATCGTTGTATACAAGCTGGCATCCAAATCTAAAATGCATCAATAGGTATCAACTTTCACGGAAAGTTGGCTCCACTCCATCTGATAAGGAAATGTTGAGGTTTAAATCATGTTTGAAGCATACGCGGATCCACATTTATAAAACACAATAAATATATGTTGGTTTACCTTATAGTATCAGCATTCCCTTGATTTCGTATTTTTCCAATTTTTTTAATGATGAAAATATGAGCCCTCTTATCAAAGGTGTCAAACGGGCCGGGCCGGCACGGGCACGGCACGGCCCGGCCCGTTACGGGCCGTGCTAGGCACGGCCCGGACACTGTAGCAGACGGGCCGTGCCTGTGCACGGCCCGTCTGCGGGCCCGTGCTGGGCCAGCTAACCGCGGCCCGCGGGCCGGCACGGCACGGGGCCCGCGCGTGCCAGGCCGGCACGGGCACGCCGGGCCGTGCCAGCACGGCACGCGGGCCGACATGCACGGCCCGCGGCCCGGCATTATTTAAAAAACATTAAAATTTATTAAAAAATCATAAAAAATCAGAAATATATCTAGAAAATTTCAAAAAAATAGAAAAAAAATATAAACTTGGAAAACTTATTAAAATTCTAAAACTTAATGAAATTGATCAAATCATTAAAAATTTCAAATAAACCAAAAACAATTTAAAACCCCCAAAAAGAAAATTTTTAAAAACTTTTATAAAATTTTAAAATATATACTGCATACACACAAAAATGGAAGCATGAGGAATATAATTAGTATTTTGGAAAATGAAGTAATTATTGAAAACTTATAATTAGTGTTAGAGAAGAGAGAGATTAATACTTAATAGAAATTTTAATTATTACCATATCAGGTTGGTTTAATTTTAAATTTTAAATTTTAAATTATATTATATTTAGCATGTTAGGTCATTTTATTAGTAATGAAGAAGTTTTAATTATTGCCTTATTGGTTGTTTTAATTTTAAATTTTAAATTATATTATATTTAATTTTTAAGTGGAAAGTGGTATTTAAAATATTGGTAACTTGATTAATTCAAATCTTATCTCAAACTAAAAATTTAAATATAAGGAATTTAGATCTAGAGATTCTTTAAATTTAAAGTTTAGCCAAATCAATTAAATCCTTATTGAGAAAAATCTAGTTACATTATTTAATTTTAAAATTACATTATTTTTAGTTCTATCAAATAACTTAACTACTAAGCTACAATAGATTTACATCATTATTATTAATTATATTTAATTTATTATTCATACTAACATTAAAACCATAAATCAATAAATATAAAACTAAATAATACACATCAAAGGTAACTAAAAATGAGATTTTTATGAATAAAATCATATGAACAATACTGTGAATTTAATATAATATAATTTAAAATAAAACCAACAAATAAGGCAATAAAAGTTGCCATTAATTACTAATAAAACACCATTTCAAAAATAAATACTAATAAATTTAATATTATATTAATGGACCGTATGTGTGCATTTATATATACTATATAAATAAGATTTATTAAAATCTAAATAAGTAAAATAATAATCAACTTATATTAATTACTTATAAAATCAACTTATATTTTTCAAAAATCTTATATTTCCCACACTAGATATACTTCTCATGCAATTTTTTTTATTGTTTAATTTTTTTTTTATTTATAGCAATATTCTTGCCTTCAAATTTGGGCTTGAAGAAAATTTTTACAAATTTTAAAAGTTTTCCATATTTAATATGTTTTTCCTTTTTTTTTAGTAAATTTTTGGATTTTTTTTTCTTTTTTTTTTTCTTCTGATTTTTAATAAAATTTTAACAGTTTTTTAAAAAAATTAAAAAGATTGCTGAAGACTTACCCTCAGACGGGCCGCGGCCCGTCGGGGTCGGGTTCCACATGCCGTCGGATGCTTAAGACGCACGGCGCCGGCAGCCGTCGTCTTGCGTCGCGACGCAAGACGCTTTGAGGGGCCGCACGGCGGGCCGATCTTGCGGCCGCGGCCGCCCGTTTGACACCTTGATCCTCTTATAATAAATAACTGGTTCATCCACTTTTCTTAAAAAAAAAGTGGGTCATCTAATTATTTTTTCACATTAATTAATTTTATGTTTTAGCTATATTAAATTTTTTTGAAGATAATAATTTTAATTTTTAATTAAAATATCTTTTTTTCCCACTTTTATACCTTGTAAGTAACATATAGGTTATTAATAGTATTTTTTTAATTTTAAAAACCAGCATTTCAAATTTATACATATATAATTTTCTGTTATCAGTCTTGTGACTTTATATCCTAGTGTGTATAGGAGGAAGGATTGGCTGAAACCGTTGCACCACATCAGCATATACCCCCATCCAATAACAAATTGCCACATCAGTTTTGTTTTTTTTAAAAAAAATACTCCATTTAGTTTCACACATATCTTTTGCCACATCAGATTTGTTTAAATAAAAAAAAATACTTCATTTCCTTTCTCTGCCTTCGCTTTTTACTCAGCGGTGCCGGTGCCGGTGCCCTTCGCTGGCCACCGCGATGCTCTCGCCGGACACCTCTCCAGTGCCTCTTGCCGGACACCGACAGGTGTGCCCCTCTCCCTCCATGACTTCTCCCTCCCCGATGCCCTCTCCCTCCTTGATTGCCTTCTCATCTCCGGTGTTGTCGTCATTCCCGTCTTGCCTCCTCGTCTCCGATGTTGCTGCCCTTCCCCTGATCTCCTTTCTTTCTTCCTCTCCTGCCTTGATTATGCCATCTCGCAGTGAGATTTTGCCATGGAGGTTCTTGAGTCATGATTCCAAGGAGAGCTTCTATCCAAGGTTAGTAACAGGATATTTGCAATTAGTATTCAGATTAAGAGTTAATGTTTTTCAAAAACTTAACTAAGCTTATAATTTAGTTCTCGTGTGACTCTCCCGCGTGACTTTTGGAAGCATGCTTAATGCCTCAAAGTAAAACCTTTTGTCCCAGAAAGAATGAAGTAGATATGAAGTACAGTTTTAGTCTTAAGCTTAACATTCACATAATGTACTCAAATAAGATTTGAGAATGATACAATAAAAAGGCGATGGTTCATAAGCTAACATGAAGACTTCTCTTCCTGTGAATGAAATTGTGAAGAATTTGGTATTTTAAAATCTCTTTCTTTTTTTTTTTTTTTGCAGTGTTTGTTTTTTCTCTAACTTCCAATTTAACTATTTTTTTTTTTAGATTATGTGATTGGGAGTGTGAGGAGACAATATGTTGATACAAGAACACAAGCAAATCTCTACATGATGTCCAACTTCATGAATTGTAATCTGTTTTGTAGCAGCTGCTGTTGTCCAACTTCAGAGGTTCTTCAGTTGATTGCTCTTAAATGGACACCCATTGCAATCTGTTTTGTAGCAGCTGTTGTTGTCCTTTGGTCAAGTATTGTAATCAGAGTATGGAATCAATACAACTTCATGAATTGTTGATCTCTGATTGATTGAAGATTGCCTTTTGTCATCTGATTTTCATTTGCATTTAAAGATTTCAAGGAAATTATAATGACACAAGGATAACTAGTATCCTTGAGTGTATAATTTTACACATTCCATTACATTGTATCCTATATAATGGCTTGTAACAACCTCAGAGACTTGTAACAAACTTCTCAGGCATTCCCTCAAACACCTAGTGTGCTAGGATATGTCTCCACTGCATACAATGATTCTAACAAACTCCATGTCTCCCAATTTACATGATTTCATTCTACTAATCGTAATAGTCACTCTACTAATCATAATACTCTCCAAGATTAGCAATGTGCCATTAAGGCATAACATAATCAGTAAATTTGGGTAACGGCATCCCTCTGATCTGTTGGTTGCTTCGCTTGACTGCTGGGTTGGTGCTGGTCGGGGGCGGTCATGAGATAGAGGCCTTCCAAGAAGTGGTAAGCAACATGTGAAGCTCCAATATCAAACCTGAACACCTGAAAATCACTGAATTTCAAACAAAGCATTACAAGGACTTGAAGAATCGTACACTATCAAACAACTATACCTCCATAAACACCAGTTCCTGCGGATGAAAGCCAGAATACATCAAACAACAACACATAATAAAAGAGTGAAAGCAGTAAAGAATTCCAAAGTCAGTTATCAGCGGCGACACGCAAAATCTCGGGTAGTGAAATGTCGATCAACAATAACATTGTCACCCAAAGACTTGAGACTCTTGACGGATGAGGCGAGTATCATGTATCCGAACAAAACAATCGGCATGGTTCTCGGGATCTTTCAATGTGGATAAGAGTGTAAATAAAAGAATAACCTTACTTTCTTTGGAAATCCGGATGGAGACGAGGGCAAAGAGTCAAGATTGCTCTCTCGGAGGGTTCAAGAGCCAACTCAGCGTCTGTGACATTACCGCAAGAAGTTGCCTTTCTTTTGATTAGCAGAGAAGAAAGAGAGACAGAGAGAGGATGGGTGGGGATTACCAGGGGAGGGAAGGGAGGAAACGGTCGGTGAAGGAGAGCGCGGTGTACTTGACGATTAGGGGCGCGCGGAGTTGCTTGAGAGAGGGCGGCCATGGAGGTTTGTTTAGTGTTAGGGTTTTGATTGATGGATGGATTGGATACTGAGGAGAAGGAGAAGGGCGTACCAAGGAGGAGTCGAGGAGGAACGCCATCACGCGACGCCGCCGTCGAGCTTGACAGCGTCGCTGAAACAGTAGGTGCATATCTTGAATTCGCACTCACGTCGGCGCCGCGCTCGTCGGTCATGAGCTTGTTGTTGCAGCCGGGGAGAGCATCGCGGCGGCAAGCGAAGGGCACCGGCACCGCTGAGTAAAAAGCGATGGCAGAGAGAAAGGAAATGAAGTATTTTTTTTTTTAACAAATCTGATGTGGCAAGAGATGATGTGTGAAACTAAATGAAGTATTTTTTTAAAAAACAAAACTGATGTGGCAATTTGTTATTGGATGGGGGTATATGCTGATGTGGTGCAACGGTTTCAGCCAATCCTTCCTCTGTGTATAGAGGATAGCATCTTGGTATATGAGACTTGTTATTCTAGAACACAAATTTAAATGCTTTCTGAAGTCCTGGATTGTGAAATAAGGGACTTATCTACACATCATCACTCATTATAATTCTGAAAATTTTCACTATATTTTTTTTGGATGGAAGACATTATTTCAGAATGATTTTCTCGTCAATACAATTTGTATTTGCGATGCTACACAGTTTGTTGAAAAGTTGAACCAATTTTTCGTCTTTTCCACAGGTCCTGCTTACTGTTCCTGTAGATTTTCATCAATACAGGTTTGTGGGGGATTCAGCTATTTCTCGAAGTCACCTTTTACACAGTATGCAGGCTCCATTGATTCATCATTGAACAGTGTGCATTGTTATGGATATATATATATCTCATATATGAGATATAGATAAATATATCTAACAACCATATATATCTATATCTCATAGATAAATATATATCCATAACATGCATGAACAAAGTTCAGTGGAACATATATTCTTTTCTCTTTACTTACCTAGAAAACGGGTACACATATATTCACTGATTCTAAGGTGCTGTATCTTTCAACTCTTGTTAGTTTCTCTACTTTTAGCTCAACTTACATATACTTGATACAAATTTTTGAGAATGACTCATCAGCAGAAACGCTTTCCCTCGTTTAAATTTTTGAAGTTGAATCATAAACTCTCTCTCTATTAAATTGGTTTTGCTGATTTGTTTGTGCATGTTATTGTGCCATTGATCCTGATACACCAAATCTGGACATGGGATCAGAGATTATCTTAACCTATTTTGTTTAGGCCTTCCATTGTTTTTACTTAAAAGTTTCTGTCAATGTTTTTTGTCTGGGGTCTTCACTTGTAGGTTCATTTTCTCCTCTATTATCATCTTCGTTCTCCTCATGTTCATTAACCTCTACTTCATTGGTATTTACTCCTCTATAATCAATTGTGTTGGCAAATATGTCATCATCAGAGCCTTCTAGATCATTATACAACTCACTAGGCTCACTACAATCACTTTCTACTTAGACGAGCTTGATCTCCATTTTCTGGTTGGTAATCACTGTCACTGTCATCCGAATCACTACCCCCACACATCAACATCATTCATATGCAGCACAGTCCCTGGAGAATAATACTGTCTCTGATATTCACCAACTGAGGCGCTCTGAAATTAAGGCTTTGAAATATAATCAAAATCCACCTTCAGGCTACCTTCAGGCTTCTTGTACTTGGGATTTAACATCTAATCACCAAATAAGGTGCTAAGCTAACATTAGAGTAAAGAGAGTTATCTAGATTCTACCGACATTGGGTTGATCGAATGGATATAAAGTTCTTAGCAGGAACCAACACAAGTTGATCGCACCAGAAAAGTTGCTTTAGAACCAACACAAGTTGATCCCACCAGAAAAGTTGCTTTAGAACCAACAAGAGGGAGAAATTGAATTATCAAGATTACTCAAGATACCAATTATATGGATTTTATTTACTATAATATATCTCTCCATCATTAAGAACTCATAACCACAGGTCAAGTTATAGTAAACCGAAAGGTTAACTTGATCAGATCCATCCCATCCATCTCTAATTCTTGCAGTTCTCCAATCAATACTAGGAAATCCATGTTTTCATAATTGCTCCACCATGAATTCCACAAAAATGGGACCTGCCATCCATGGTTTCCTCTACTAATAGATTTTCAACATAAACCAAACACCAGATACCAAGCAAACAAACAAAAATCTTTCTCATTATAAAAAATTAGCAATGGCAACCAGTACCAGAACACAAGAGCAACATATTTCAACAGAAACCAAACACTAGCAGCTATCAAGAACACAAACAAGACTCTATTTCACCTCTAGAAGAGCATCACATTCAGCGATTCCGCATCAACAACCGAACCACCAAAGAATTCCACTCAATGTCCACATCTCACACACCCACCCATCATCGGCCAAATCCCTGTCAATCATGGATCGAAGAACCCTAGCCCCAGAACCGATTAAGAGAGAGAGAGAGAGAGAGAGAGAGAGAGAGAGAGAGAGAGATTGTCTCAAGCAATGGTAAAAAAAGTAATAAAGGAAGTGTATGGTGTGATTTTTACGATTGCAGAAAATCAATCAAATCATTGTGGAAGTGTGGCATGTAAAAGAGTCCATAAGCAATAAAAAGGATAATAAAAATGCTCTTGGGGGGACATCCCCATTCCAAGTAAACAAGAAAAGGCATCTCTTCAATTGCATAAAAATAAAATTGTAACAAATTTACGGTGCACAAACAATTATGGAGAAAAATATTAGATCATATAAAACAAAAAGATCATGGACACTTTCTAACTAACATCATAACCAATAGGTAATGTGCTGCAGATTTATAGGTGATCATTTGTATTTCTATAGCAGATTTCAAAATTTTAGCAAGTCTGACTTTGGATATTTAATAAAGGTGGAAATTTACACATTGATGAATTATAAGTAGGCGAAAGATTATAGACCTTCATCAGTGAAGTATTTGGAAAGGAAACTTTACTACATTTTATGACAAGAAAATGAAGGTGTTTCCTGAAGGCATTTTGGAGGGCAACTTTGCAAAAAACAGAAAAGTGCATCAAGTATCTGGCCATTGCAAATTGCAATGTTCCTGCAAGTAAGAGAGATTTCTCAGAAGAAAATTGAAGACAGATTTTCCAAAATAAAAATATAAATCGTGGATGCAAATCAACTACCCAAATTACTGTTCACACATAATAATGGAAGCAATACCATAAATTGAAAAGCATAAAAACTATAAAATCTGCAAGAATAGACAGACAGTAGAATTCTGGTAAGCTGGTTCAGCATATGCTTGCACTAGGCTCCAAAATATGTATATCGTCATCTTGGAATTCTTACCATCCACATTAGCACTAAACGCCTGGTCCACAAACCCCATGTACATTTTATCAAGTTTTTTCCACATTGAACTGCAGAGAAAATTATAACAAACTACACAGTTAAATATCTGACCAATCTAATTCCAGCAACTAATTATTAAAATCTCATGTAGTTCTAGAATCAACAACAATAGCAAACCTCTTCTGAAGGAAGAATAATCCCCCTAGACTCCATTTCATGCCACTCATGCGTCAAAACTGGAAAGCAAGCTTCACGCAGTGTGAATAAACTGCCATGAACTGATAGAAATGAACACAAAGGGCAATTTATAAATTAGAAATCCAGAAGGAAAGCTATTGTATGGAATTTACCAACATCAACTACGAGTAAACCAAACTTCTTTCTTTTTGATTCAGTAGCTAGCAAGCTTCATTCTGAAATTCAGTTTCTTTTTGGCTCAAATTTGCCTCAATATCAAAAAGTTTTGGTAGATCCGACTGTTATCAGAATTGTTTCATTTTTAAACATTTTTATAAAAAAAGGAGGAAAATTGAGTAAATTCTTATGTAATATTTTTATTTGTCCCCTTTTCATACAGATGAGCAACAAGCCATCCAATTCAAGAAAGGGGCATATAGGCCCTAGTTAATTATGTTAAAAATGGGACACTGGTTTTCTTGTCCTAGTTAATTATGTTAAGCATCTTCCTCACTGTGTTGCCACTCTTTACTCCACCCATACTAGCATGCATGTTGACTCCGCTCACTGTGCTTCACCATCCCTCTGCTCCTCATCACAACTCTCAAACAGACCACCCACAGGTGATGTTCAACTGGGCCAAATACAAGCCCAAAAATAAGCCAGTTGTGCCCACGACCCACGGGTCTATTGGCGCCGGGTTCCCTTGTCAAGGCGTTGGCCTCGATCCTCGTGACGGACCGAGTCCCGGGTTCGAGCCCCTCGCCTTGCCAAGGTGATGGGGGACGCGTGTTTGCACGGGTGTAGCGCGACCCCTCCCTGACATCCTACATGGGGTCTTTAGGGTCTTAGTCAAAAAAAAAAATAAGCCAGTTGTGCAGCGATTTGACTCAGGCTACGCATTTTAGCTCAACTAGCCTAAATTGCCCCCAATCATGCCCATCCTTGGCTAAACCAGAGTTCAAACCTTGATTTCAGATTGGCCTCTGACGAAACCAAAGGTTTCAGTTTCACTCAGAATTCAAAGCCGGTTGATGGGTTGACAAGCCGGGTCACGAGTTGGATAAATCTCAATCTTAACATGCCCGCTATTATCGTAGTGGACCAGTAACGGGCTGCTGGCACAGCCCGCCGGATCGACTGATCCATAGATTTTGCCGGGCTGGATTTGGGCCGTTGCTGACCAAATAGACCGCCCTTCACCCCCTTTAGCCGCGCCCTGGCCCGTTTGACACGTATGATTATTATGTCTCTCTCCCAATCTCTCTCTCTCGCTCTGATTTCTCCCTCTCTCTCTCCCCCAATATTTCAGATTCTCAATCTCTCTCTCTCTCCCAATCTCTTTCTTTACCTCTGATTTCTCCCTCTCTCTTCCTCTCCCTCTCTCCCAATCTCTCCATCTCTCCCTCTCTCTCGATCTGTCCCCCCCTCAATCTCTCTTCCCTCTCTCAATCTCCTAGTCTCTCTCTTGGATCAGGGGTGGAGAGCTCATGGACCAGTGGGATGGTTCTTGGTTTTTGAGGTTTTCTTGAATTTTTACGTAATGTTTTAGGATTTTTATTTTTTTATTTTTAGGGATTTTCTGGTTTATGGTTTTTAATTAATTTTTGTTTTTAAATTTGTGCAGGTAAGGGCGATTACGGCACGCCCTACCAACTGGAAGTTTGTTGTATGGATTGTCCAAGCCGATTTGGGAACGAAGGCGCAAGGAGAACTTTGTTGTGCTCGTATCAACTGGAAGTTTTCAATCCTCACACTTAAATTATATGCATGCACTTAGGATATATGTTTGGTAAGACTCTTATCTCTATTATAAGTCTGTTGATTTTTCTAGTTATCTGCATATATATATATATATATATATATATATATATATATTGGTGAAGTGGTTGTCCCTTATCTCTATTCTGAGATGGAGAAATAAATACATAAATATTTTGAATAAAACATTAATATCTAATTAAAATAAAACTTATATATAGGGGATTATCTAAAACTATGTTAGTCCAAATCAAATTAGAACTGAATTCTAAATCCTACTCAGAGTTGGAGATAACTCTTTTTGGTGTCTATATATATCAGAGTTGTGACTACTCATCTCTCTATAAATAGGATAGGACTTGGGAGTCTAGCAAACAAGTAACGATTCACTTTGTGGTTCTCAAGGTATGTCTTTTTTATTATTTTAATTATTATCTATTTAAACACATTCCAACTCTCTCTATCAATGTAACGCCCCGACCCGGATCCCGGGACCTCGGGCACGTTCACAGACCGGCCGTACCCAAGTGGAGACAGGCCCCACTCGAGTACAAGACCTAAGTAAACAGTAGCAGATAACAAAATGAAATCAAGAAGTTTATTAATCCAATAATAAACATATACAAATCAGAGTGCTAATGCGGAAAAATAAAGTACAAGGTCCAAAGCCCTAACAAATCCAGGCCCTACAAAGGTTCCAGGCCAAGTATCCTCACTCAGAAACAAAAGTCAAGGAGATCCTCCAAAGCTCTTGCAAATATCCTACCCCCATCTCTCGCACGCCTCCTGAGCTCGGGTCACTCTACTTCTCAGGACCTGAAATGAGAGAAGGGAAAAGTATTGAGCTTTCGAAAGGAAAGCCCAGTAAGTACCCTGCAAGGAATCTCAAAGATGTGAGCACAATAAAAGATACATTATGTCACAATCACCGAATCATCAAACAATCAGGTCCTAGGAGTCTACCAGAAAACAATCAAAACAAGAACTCCTAGTCAAACACTGGCCCTCGGGCCCGAAATGGAATTCCAAGAATAGATTCGATGACACCAAAGCTTTTCCGTCAGCCCCCAGCCTCCGCTGGAAATCAACTCTCTTTTCATACCTCGGTAGCGCCACCTCTCTCTCTTACGTGTTAACACGGTCAGTGTATCGTCCCACTGACAGGTAGGACCGCCAGAGTATCCTCCCCCTGGCATGGAACCATCAGAGACGCCAGGGTGTCCTCAGCCCTGAACGCTCCACTCTCACTTGAGCTTTCGCTCCACTGAACCGGAAAATGAACCCATCCGGAGCACGCTCACCTGGCTAGCACACAAGACCATGTATCCACGGTCAAGTGTCGGCCCACCGCCAGCGTGTCCAACGAGCATACAAGCAATAAAAATACTCTACTTTAGCTCTCAACCATGCACATACAAAAGAAGGAACACAAGCAAATATAGGTACGTGCATGCATCCAATAACAGAAGCTAAAAAAAAAACATGCTAAAATAAATAGCAATAACAAAAACAAGGAAAACCCAAGGATGGGCAGGAATCGAGGCGTAGGTAACTTACCTCTAATCGAAATCCAACTACCCGCTCTGTATCTGTCCCGACGAAGCACCACGTTCCTCGTCGATATCTGGTAACCATGAGTCCAAACTCAATACACATACTAGTGTTTCAAAGATAATATCATCTATAACAAGCATACAACCAACTGGTCTCGGCCCACTAGACAACCCAACTCAATCTTTTTAATTGATTAAACCACTCAATTAAATAGCTCTTTAAATTAAGTCCCTAAGTAACCTTAGCTAATTCCTTTGCTTATAACCCATCGGCCGGCCCAAGGCCCAATTAACACAAACCCAACTCCTTACCATTAACCACTAAACCTCTGCCAGATTATCAACACCCAAACCATTCACTTAACCTCTAAATGTTCCATCATGTACGCACAACGAAACCCCTCCCTTTCTTACATTATCATGAACTCAAACACAGCCAGCATTCTTACAACACACACAGGAGCTTCACACTAACAAACCCAACATCTAACTATCATGAATAAAGAGTAAATACAACTCCCTACATACTGACTGCTAACTAGGTTCTCTCTTGGCCCTTCAAACCACCCTCAAGATGATGTAATCTTTTCAACTAACCAGGCCTACAAACCCTCTTATCATGCACGTTGCCAACTAAAAGACCCCGTGACCTTTCTCTACAATTCCAAGGACTTAGTTTGTCAAATATTATTGTAATCTACACCAACTTGATCAATGAAAGGTCACCAGATCTTCTAAAGGTCTCCAGCACGTTGATATGCCGAGAAGGGATAGAAAACAAAAGATCCACTTTCTTCCCAACCTTAATGTGAACACTATGCAGTCCATCTACTATTCATGAGAACCCTTCAACCTTAATAATTGTTCACCTATCATAGTCCGTTCTTAGCTCACTGTTGCTTATCTCCAAACTCATTGTTTCATGTATTAACCCGGTCACGAACTCCATCTAAACTCTTACCTATGCCTGTGTGAGAGGACCCTATCCTTAGCTATATAAATTTTCAGAGGAGGTTCGGGCTCTTACCGGAGAAGCTGTGGTTCGTGGGGTCCTCGTGGAGCTTCCCAGCGTTACCCGATGACCGCCGGAGATTGTCTCTCTCTCTCTCTCTCTCTCTCTCTCTCTCTCTCTCTCTCTCTCTCTCTCTTGTGGATCCGCGGTGGTTTGAAATTCCGGTGACGCTCATTGGCTAGTGGCGGTCCACAGGCGCTCCCGTTACTCAGTCGATCGTGAAGGCTCGAGCAGACCACCACCTCTCTTTCTCCGTTTCTCTCACAAGGAAAAGTACGGCAACTAGGGTTTGCAGAGGTCTCCTCTTATAGGTTCACGGTTTCAAGAGGATAAGATGGAATTTGAAGATCAAGATACGTCTATCCGATTCGTTTCTATAGCTGGCGGGCGCGGGGTAAACGGAGGAGATAAACTCGGGGTGACCGCTGGTGAAAGAGAAGCCTTCTTGCGAATTAACGTTGGCCGTTGGATTTCAATGAATAACACCACATCAAATCTGAGCCGCTAATCTCAACTAAAGATTATCTTATGCATGGATTACTTCACGTGCATGATGTTATCCTCTTAAATACATATATATTTATCTATATTATCTATTTTATTAAACCCAAAGTCTTATCTTTATCTTTCAAAACCATGAAATATTCTTCAATCATTCATCAAGTGATTGCAAGTCGTTATTATTATTATATATATTTATATTTCTTTCTTTTGATTTTAAAACTTTAATCATATCAATATTATATATATATATATATATATATATATATATATATATAAATATAAAGTATCCATCAAATCAAGCCCTTATATCCAACTTATGGAATTTACTTATTAAATCCCTCTTTTCCAAATAAAACTAAGTTTGGGGGAAAATTACATCAATCAACAATTAACTAATTAAGTTTATTCCTTGAAATTTTCCAATCAAGTTTAATTAATTCTAAACTTTGGGCACTTCCATAATTAATTAAATTAAGTATTAAGCAATCAAATAAATTTCACTCCACATAAATTATTCATTCTCTTCAAATTCTTCAATCTCAAATAATTACCAAAATGCCCTTGAAATTTTATTTAAATCCCCAAGATGTCATTTGACACTTTAATTTCAAAGAATTAAATTAGAGCAAATTTTAAATCAAAAAAATTAACCCCTAAAATCCTTGGATTTTACAATCAACATTAGCACGCACACTCTCCACTAAGATTAGAACAATGTGTGTGTCTGTCTGTGTTTTTTTCTTTTCTTTCCTATTATTTTTATATTATATTGTGTTACTATCAGATATTGTTTGAATTAATCAACGAAATCTACTTTGTTTGCACTAAACCTGCAGTGATTATGGAACTCACTGAGGAGCTTCACAAAGATGTTCGAGAAAATATTATAAGCTATCTTCCACTTCAAAATTATATCAAACAGGGTCCGATTTACTCATCTTGGTCTATTGTGGCCAAAAGGAGATACTATTCTTCAAGAAGAATTGGCCTCCCATTACTAGTCATTTTCGATGCTTACAAAGAAATTTCCACAAGATTTTTCAGTTTATCTACTCAAAAGCTTTATCACATTGACTTCCCTCAATTCCCTCAATTACATGGGTGTCATATTTGCGGTTCCTCGCATGGTTGGCTAGTGACTGTCGATATCAACTTACAAATCTATTTGTTTGATCCATTCTCACAATCTCGAATCAAATTACCTTCATTACCTTTATCTGATGATGACCGTCATGATTTTAGTTTAGTCGATCGACACTCGTTTGAAACATCAAACGAAAAGTTCTTGAACCGTTTGGTACTTAAAGCTATTTTATCTGCAAACCCTCGAAAGAGTTCAGATTATATGGTAGTTAGTTCCTATGGTATGTGGAAACTAGGATTTTGGAGATCGGGTGATGCTACATGGACCACACCACTAGATTTTGCTCCTGCCGATTTTGTAATGCATAAGGAAAAATTATATGTTTTGGCCAATTCCGGTCATTTATTGATTTTTGACCTTGTTCCACATCTCAAGTTGATTACAACTTATGATTTCATGGATTTGATAAGGGATCCAAAATATTTGGTAGATGTCAAAGGAGAATTGTTGATTGTGGAGAGAGAAACATATTATATGGATAATTATTCTGAAATAACAACTTCCTATGTGATTTCAAAGTTTGATTCGGAAACAGAGCAACCTAGGAAGTTGAAAAGTATAGGAGACAACATTTTGTTCTTGGGAAGCAGTTATTCCATGGCCTTAGAAAGCGAAGGGCTTTTAGGATTCGAGAAGGACAACATCTATTTCACTGATAATAATTATCCTGGGATTCGTCCGAATGGATTTGAAGATATCGACATATTCAACATTAAAGACGGAACACTCAAACCATTTCCTCCAAATGATGTCTACAATCCCACAAAGTCTCCACAAATATGGCTAGAAGCACATCAGTGGCTCCCAAACGCAGGAGGATTTTGTCGCTGGTTATGAAATTACTTTATGGCATTCAACATTTATGTAAATATCAAACCTTGTGCTTTTTCCTATTCAACATTTATGCTAGCTCTTTGACTAAACTTGTGCTATCCTATTCCAGTGAAGATGAAAGTTATTGGTTGGCATCATCTGTAAATCTCAAACCTTGGCGTAGCCTTGGAGCATTGCTTCTTTATCTATATACTGTTTTGGACTTTAAAATCCTTACAAATTACTGCTGTTTATAATATTTATCATAATCCAATTAATTGCAGGAATATTCTCGGCATTTTTAAAAGGATAGAATTGTTGTGAAGCTACTGAAGAAAACTAAAACCAAATTTATATTAATTAGTGTCTCATAGTGACATAGCAATAATAAGGATGCTACTCTGGAAAACAAAAAAAAAAGATTCAGATTTATGAAAATGACAGCAGAGTTAGATTTGGGGGAAAAATGAAAAAAAAAAATATTTATGTTTTTAGTAAAATTATAGTAATTGAGTTATTTTCTGTTAAAGTTAAATTTTGCTTTATCTATTAAACTTTTTTTTAAAAAAAAATTCTAAATATGGGGAGAAGTATGGTTGTCAAAGATTAAGTTATTCCTCAAACTTCTCTAAATTTTAAATATCAAATTTTGTATCAAATCTAGATACTCCTCAAATCATTTTCACATTTGAATTTTTTATATTATATTATTTGGGTAATTAAAAATATTTATTTTCTATAGTTATGCTCATGAGTATTAGCATTAGAAATTTGGGCAAAAATAAATAAAAAAAAGATGATAAATCCAACAGTGATCCCTTGTCACGTGAGATGGATAAATGCTTATGAGATTCTAAATGAAATATTTTTTTTTTAAAAAAAAGAGCTACAACAGCTAAGGTTCAATTACAAAAATTTAAACAAGGTTTCTATCCGCTCCCACAGCCAAGTAGGTAGATGGTCTGTCTCCCTGAACTCAAGGTTGTTTCCTTCCTCTCTGCCTTTCCTAGCTAGCAAATCAGCCACATAATTATCCTCTCGCGGGAGATGATGGACTTCCCATCTCTGCATCAGTTTGAGCTTCTCTCTGCACCTCTCCATCAGGTAGGTGGTACGCCAATTGGAATCCTCTTTATCTTGCTGCAGTGATCTTGCGATGTATAGATTGTCCGTCAGGACTCTTGCACTCCTGCTCCCAATTGATTTCAGGGCTTCTAATCCTTCGAGCAGTGCTTTCAATTCTCCTTCCAAAGCAGACCCAGCCTGTATCTGTTTTGAACCTACAAAACAAGGTACACCCGCATTAGAAAGTATAACAATCCCACTCCCAAAACTGGGGTCATCCTGTTTCCATGAAGCATCAGTGAACAAAGTGTGATCAAAGAACTCCCTGTTTATTCTCCACTGAGCTTGCGTGATAGCCACTTGGTTTTTATCTCTGTCCTGCAAGAATTCCAAGTTCAATGCAATTGCTTTGTGAGCCACTATTCTGGGGTCAGTTCTGTCCCCTCTAAATATGAAGTTGCATCCGTTCTTCCATATTAGCCACATAGACTGTCCAATTAAGGACACTTCTTCCTTTGTCAGTCTGTGTCTACCCAATCTCCTTTGTGTTAACCAGCTCCCATCTAATAACACATCAGGTTCAAGCTCCCAATCAATGAAATATCCTCTACCTTGAAGCTCCAACCAAACCAGAGAAGCCCATCTGCAGAGAGTGAAGGTGTGCTCCAATGTTTCAGAGCTAAGATTACATAACTCACAGGGTCCATCAGGACCCAGATTGATGTAATGCATGTACTGTTTTGTAGGCAGTCTCTTGTGCATCACTTTCCAAAGGAAAGTTTTAATTCTCGGGAGAGTATTAAGCTTCCACAGTATGGGCCAACCCTCCCAGATACTTTCAGTCCCTTTCCTCAGCAATTGGTTATAAACTGTTGCAGACAGAGACTTGGCCCATGTTCCGGCCTCCCACACCCAATTATTCCTCATTTCAGTATGTTGAGTCTCCCTGCATTGAAAGATATTAGTAATACAGTTTGGAAATATTTCAGAAATTAGGTTCCAGTCCCAATCATTACCCTCCATTAAGTTATGCACCTTAATGTCTGACAAATCAAAGTCAGTGTTGTAAAAGGTTGGCTTGAACTTTAGGGGAATAGAAAACAACCAAGGTTGTAAGTAAAGATGGTCACTGGGTAAAATGTGCTCAACTTTTAAGTTGCTCCTAACTTTCCTAGCAGTATTCCAGAGACTATGGTACAGTGGTGATGGGGACTTAGGCTTCCTGCCCTCCCAAATATCCAGGTTGTTATACTTATGGATGAATAATTGAACCCAGACCTTGTCTACACAATTCATTACATCTAAGAGATGCTTGGTCATTAAGGAGGTTTTCATTAGTTTAAGGTCTTTTATCCCTAAGCCACCCTCAGCCTTTTCTTTGGAGATGGTCTCCCAACTAACCAGATGGATGCCTTTTCCAGTGCTTGTTTTCCAGATGAAATTCCTCACATATTGGGATATTTTATCAAGTAAAGAATCTGGTAAGGAGTAGGTGTTGAGATAGTAAACAGGAAGGGACATAATGGCAGAGTTAATCAAGGTCACCTTGCCAGCTAAGGAGAGGTGCAGAGTTTGCCAATGTGCCAGTCTTCTCTCAACCTGGTCCACCAAGGGGTAAAACTGAGAAACAGGGACCTTCAAGGGTGAGATCCAGCTTCCAAGGTATTTTAGAGGGAAAAAACCCCTCCTCAGACCAAGGATAGCTTCAATAGATCTTCTTAGCCTAATGTTAATCCAAGAAGGGAAAATCACTTCAGATTTTTTGAAATTGGCCCTCTGGCCAGTAAGAGTTGAGTACAAGCCTAAACAAAGTCTAATAGCTCTAGAATCCCCTCTAGCAGCTCTGCAGTATATAATGAGATCATCTGCATACAGAGTGTGATTAATAGATCTGTTATTGCCCAAGGGAACTCCCCTGAGCAGCTTCAAATCCTCAGCTTTGTTCAGAATCTTAGTAAGAACTTGGGATACCAAAATAAAAAGGTATGGGGAAATGGGGTCTCCCTGTCTCAAGCCTGCATGGGGTTTAATGAACTCACTCATCCTACCATTAATAACAAATGCCATGGAGGAGGACTCAATACATGCTCCAATCCAAGAAACCCATTTCAGTGGGAATTTCATCCTTACTAACACAGCACGAATTGCATTCCATCTCATGATATCATATGCTTTCTCCATGTCTATCTTAACCATCATCATTGGGTGGCTTTTAATGTCTTTCTCTAAGGTATGAGCCACTTCCTGTGATAGGAGAATGTTGTCAGAGATATTCCTTCCCTTAACAAAGGCACATTGTTCTTTGCCAATAAGAAAGGGAAGGATATCCCTGAGTCTAGTGGATAAGATCTTGGTGATAATCTTATAGTTGACATTACACAGTGCAATGGGCCTGTAGTCTGGCACAATTTGGGGGTTCTCCTTTTTTGGGATCAAGGTTATTAATGTCTGATTCCAACTAGTAGGAAGGTGAGCATGTTCAAAAAAGTGGGTTATGGCCTCAACTATAGAATCCCCAATGTGATTCCAATATGCAGTGAAGAATTCTACAGTAAAACCATTGGGTCCAGGAGCCTTACCTTTTGCCATAGACTTTAAAGCACTGTAAATCTCAAACCTGGTTACAGGTTTAATGAGGTTGCTGCATTGATCCTCAGACAGAGTTGGAAGATCATCAGGTAAAGCATTCAATATCCCCTCCACACTGTCCTGTCCATCATCCTGCCAAAGCTTGGAGTAGAAGTTAGAAAAACATAGTGCAATGTCACTTGGGTTAGTAAAAATGTTTCCCTGGTCATCCTTAATTTGTAGAATCTTATTCTGCCTCCTATGGCTTTTGGCTAAGTGATGAAAGTATCTAGAATTTTGATCTCCATTGTGCAACCAATTAAGCAACTATATAGAATCTACTTTTGCACTTGTACAGACTGAATGGTTGCCAAGGAACTTGCTATCCACACGGATAAAAAGTAGTGGGACGTAATGAGGTCCTTGAATTGGGACTGGGATCATGAGGGGCTTGGGAAATGGCTTGTTAAGCATATAAAATGGGAAAAAGAAGGATATGCAAATCGGGAGGGATGGGGTGAATCTTTTTCAGGGCTCTGAATGGATGTCCCTGTAGTAGATAGACATAGACTATCAGGATACCAAAAGGAAGAGCGCGCACCACAGCTTTAGTGCTAACAAGGGTGGGGGAGACATGAAATCTTTTGCCTGGCTTAGGTTTGTGGTAATAAAGACCAGGCGTATCTTTTGAGAGGGCTTGGTTGGCTGGCTGACCATTGTAAAGGGATCTCATGGTCACCACAAAAGCCATGCCAATAAAGCACAAGGTTATGGCCATCCATTTGGGTGCAAGGAGCTCTGGGTTGGATCGGTTGAGGCATGGCCTTGGGCATATATATCGCTGTGCATAGATTGTGTGGTGTGGGTGCGTTTTCTAGTGATGTGTATGGTAGTAACCTGGCTAAGATGTGGATGGGGGATATAATGTCTCAGCTATTTCTATCATGTTAAAAAAAAGAGAGAGAGACGTCATGTTCAAAAAAACAAGGGAGAGAGAGACGTACGTGTTCATCGGCATCTTGGGATGGCGAAACTATTGTGGATGAAGTCTTAGAAGCATATCCGAGATCTAGTCGAGCTCTGACCGATCTGCTCGAAATTAAGCATATTTTAGATTTTAAGTTGTAACATCAACTTTAGATTTAGAACTCTTATTTTTAGTGGATTTATTGTTTGTTGATGCCCAGTGATTTTCCTTCGATTTTGGAGGGTTTTTCACATAATTAATCTTGTTGTTGATCCCTCTGTTATGTTTCTCTTTTACAGCTATATCTCTCTTTTGAGGTCTTAGATTCTGTTGTTCCTCCCCAGCAGAAGTAACAACCATACATTCAAAGAGAGAGAGATGCACAGCTGGTTATCTGAGGGGAAAAAAAAACACAGGATATTTTGGTTTTTCTTCAATTTTGGAGGGTTTTCCACATAATCTTGTTATTGATCCCTCTGTTTATGTTTCTCTTTTACAGCTGCATCTCTTCTATGAGGTCTTAAATTCTATTATTTCTCTCATTAACAGAAGCAACGTACCATACATTCAAAGAGAGAGATGCACAGCTGGTTATCTGAGGAAAAAAAACAGGATATTTTGGTTGTTAATAAAAAACTAACAAGGTTTCTTCAAAATTGACAAATATTATAAACTCTAATAAGCAAAATGTCAAAACACAACAACTAGCAAGCATAATAAACAAAACAAATATAAACTCTAATAGATTTAACAGGAACTAAGTGCATTAGACAGCATGCAGATTAATGAATAATGTAGTTAATCAACCTGAAATCATGAAAAAAAGGGCAAGTGAAAAAAAAGGTGGAAAAATGATAGTACCGCCAAACACATTAAACTTAAAAAACATATTATATCAGCAATTGCATATCAATATAAGCAAGATTCAATAGAGGTCATAAATATTTTCCCTTGGTTAGTGTGGGATAACAAAATCCTTATAACTCAGAAAAAGACAATAGAAAGAAAATCATACGATCTGTTTCTTTTGCAAAGAAGATGAGACGGTCACACACTTACCACTTATGTGCCTCTTTAGAATATTGAGGGTGTCCCAAGCAAAACAAAATTTTTGGGGCCCTAGTCCTATCACTAAAATGGCGAACAATCCACTCCGAAGAGGGTGAGAACAACTAACCATGACAATTGCATGGAACCTATGACTAACCGACGATGTTTTCAATATAAACAACTTATTTACTTAAAACTAATATGGAGAATTGAGTTTCTAACAATATAGTGAGTGGAGCCAGAAGGGCAAAGATAGAGGTGGTAAAGTCACTGATGAAACGAAGTCTTGCATTTATGGAGAACCTTTCATAACCGACGAGCGACGAGGCTTTTAAGGACAACACAATATGGTAGGCAAGACCAAGCTCTTGATGCTCGATAAGGAGCGCTCTTCTACAATGTTTTTTTTTTGGTTCTAATACTTACAAATATTATAAATAAACATGATTTATTATTATTATTATTTTTTAAAAAGTAGAGTTTAAAAGTTTGTGCACTAAGAATCTTAACTCGCTGGAATGGGCCAAACATGTGATTTTGGTTTGGAGGTACACAACCATTATTTTTGGGAAAATTAAGACTTTGGCACTCTGTTTCGGTACTGTTGCCAAGGACCAAAACATACCTTACCCCCCCCCCCCCCCCCCCCCCAAGGACCCAAAAGTAAATGACAAAAAGTCAATGGACTTTTTGCTACTTTCCGGTTATTTTTTTTTTTTAAATATGCACTTTAATTATCATTTTTTATAACATGGATTGAATTATAATCTCTCAATTTTTTTGAGAAAGATGGTAACCAAATTTATTTGTGAGAGCTGCTTTATACACCAAAGGACCATTGGTTTAACGGTATTTTGGGTTTCGTGTGTTGGGTAATTCACTTGATTGAGTATGCTCTTAGGTTCGAGTCCCTACATGTAAATAAAGGAACAATTTGGATAATTTACTCGGTGAGCACAAAACTCCCAGGTTTGAGTCCCCATATATGTAGGGTTGTAAATGGGTCGAGCTTGATCAGGTTGGGCCCATCTCGAATTCAGCTCGAAATAGCCTCGAGTTCGAGCTCAAAATTAGTTCGAATAAGTTTGCTCGTGCTCGGCTCGATTTTAATTTTGAAAGCTCGAAATTAAGAACTCAACTATAATTTTGAAATCTCGGATTTAGTTTTAAATTAAAAACTTATATATAAACTAATTTTTTTAATATTATATATTATATATCAATATTAAATATAAAATATTTTATTCATATATTATAATTTTTTTTATTAATTTTTATTAATTTTTTTAAATAATATTTATATTATATATTAATATATTAATATTAAATTTCGAGCTTTCGAGCTGAGCTCTATCGAGCTTGACTCGGCTCGAGCTCGGCTTGGAATTAATTTCGAACTCGAAATTGAAGCTTGAGCTCGGCTCGAAAGCTCGAAATTCTGAGCCGAACTCGAGTTTTTACCGAGCTGATCTCGAGCTGCTCACGAATAGTTTGATCATTTGACAACCCTACATATATGTACGTGCACAACGAGGGATCAAAGGTGCCGTCACGTAAGGTCACGCTTGACGTCCCTATATGGAGTGTTTATCCCCTATATCAGAAAAAAAAAAAAAAATAATAATAAAGAAAGAGCAAACAAACGAACAAACAAATCCTAACTGAGAAGTCAGAGATTTGACCTCCTAACGGAATAGCAACACTACTCATCAAAACCAATCTTCCTAGAGTGGCTGATGGCTGATGGCTGATGGCTGATGGCTGATGGCTGATGGCAACCTTACTTTGTGGCGTTATTAACTATTGTGAGGAGTCTCATATGACCAAATTGATGAAAGAAATTACATTTTCTTTTTGAGAAAAAGTGGCAAAATGGAGCATTTTCACATTTGGATAAATGGTAATCAGTACAGATGGGTCTTCCATGTGTAGCCAATATACAAACCATAAATCACACACAAAAAAGTTGTGCATCAAATGATGATGAAAAAGAGGATCTCACCTTCTCTGTTATCTGTTTTGTGATGTTCTTTGCTGTCTTAATAACAGAGCATGGTAGACCAGCTACAGGCAAAACCTATAGGCAAAATATATCATGGCCTATCCTGTAGGCATAACTGACATAAGAATCAGATAGTATAAGGTGTTGGTTGTCATTAAGAGAAGTCTTAAATGACCAAATTGCTTAAAAGTTACCTTGAAATCTAAGCTGTTATTCCCTAGATTAGCTTTAAAAAGCTTTTTCAGTTATATATTTGGATAAATTGCAACCAGTTCAGATAGGGCTTCCATATGTGGAGCAAGTATGGTATACCTGACGGGAGAAGTAAACCATAAACCACACCAAAAAGAAATACCTATGTTAACAACTTTGATTCAAGAAGCATCAAGAAAGGTAATTAAATTCAATGAACATAACAGCTTGCCAAGATTGAGCCTGTAAAAAGGTCCATCATAAGTAAGCCATGAAGCATCTGAAAATGAAATTTAATTGGATGAAGATAACAAAATTTGCCAAGATTGGGTCAATAAGAAAGATCATCATACAGTTTATCCACTTTAGTAATTAAAAAAAGATTGGGTTTTTTTTTATATTTATTGGATTTAAGTTGGATATAGTTTAATGTATTATGATTCATGGTACATTAGTATTGAATCAGAGATTGGTTTAATTAGGATGTTGTGGAAAAGCATATTGAAGTGGACCTTTGTTTTAATAGACCTTTTCATAGCATGTCTTCTCTTTTGTCACAATTGATTAGGATAACATCAAGAAAATTAACCAGATTTTCTGAGTTTATATTTTGAGGATGGTTATTCAGGCAAAGCTTTCGATTTCTATGGCTTTAGATTGCTTCTCAAATGGTTGATATGTGTTACTTTTTGTAATTTTTTTTGTTTCTTCAATAAAATGAAATTCAGCTTGGATTCTTGTGGTTATGAAAATTATCGCCATGAGGTATATGCAGTGTCAGTGAGAGTGGTTTTCTTTTTTGGTTTCAGGCCATTCTTCTCAAGATGCGGTTTTGTATTTGTTAGTTTTTATTGATGTATTGTGTTTTTTAGCTTTTCATTTGGGAGGATAAGTTTAGGTAACTGCTGGATGTCTGCATATATTCTCTCTTCTCCTGAGTCACGTGCCTCCTTTGCTAGCCAATCAGCTTCCATGTTCTTCTCCTGGGGATTCTATTTACTTCCCATCTTGACCTTGACTCCAACATTTGCTTACATTCTTTTATTATCTTCTTTGCATTCCTGCTATAATCCTCTCCCCGTGTCCTCACTGCTCTGAATAGCTGGGTGTTATCAGTGAAGATCTGTGCCTCAGTTCCTCCCTTCTCTAGCAACATCTCCATCCCTTCTCTCATTGCTAGTGCCTCCCCTTCAATGATTGATCTGGCTCTGTGTATTTGAGTCCCTGCAAAACAGAAGCTCCCATTAGTTGTTGTTATGATATAGCTAATCTCTACCACTTGTTTCTCTTCATCCCATGAAGCATCTGAATGCAATCTGTGTGTGAAATTCTCTGCTTGCCATCTTCTATCTGCTGCTTCTCCCTGTTGCTCAGTTGACAAGCCTTGCCAGTTGCCAATGGTACTCCCTAGCAAGTGCCAGCCCACTCTCTACCACCCATTTAGGGTTGAAACCTTTACCCTGGAAGATTACTCTGCATCTACACTTCCATGCTTGCCAAAGTATTTATGCTATCAGCTCACTGTCACCCACATCCCTGTTTCCATATTTTTTATTAAGCCAGTCGCCATTCTTTAGCCCCTGTTCCCTATTTCTCCATTCTAGTAAGTGTCCTTGCTGCTTTGATTCTTGTCATATCAGCTCTGCCCACCTGCAATCAAAGGAGAGATGGTTAAGTGTTTCATCCTGCAGTTTACGCAGAGGACATACGTGGTCCCATTCTAATCTTGTACAGGTATTTTTGGTTGGCAATCTCCCATGCGTATGAGCCATAAATAGCTGACTTGTTTCACTGCCTTCAACCAAATTCACACCCTTATCTTTGAACCAACACTCTCCATGTGCCCATATCGCTTGCAGTTGTGACACTGTATATGACCCTTGTTTAGCCTGTGATCATTGGAAGTTGTTCCCTGGCCTGGTCAGAACTCCTTCCTCTGTACCTACCGCGTTGCCTCCCTCGGTAGGTTCCTCTGCCCGTTTTGTGGTAGCTGGCAGTGAAGAGAAAGTGTACAGACTTAAGAGAGCTTTGTATGGACTTTGACAGGCTCCTCATGCGTGGTATAGCAAGGTGGACCAGTATTTTATGAAGCATGGCTTTCAGAGGAGTGGGTGTGAACCTACTTTGTATAACATGTGAAAAACTACAACAGTTTGATGGCTCTAAAGAAGCTGATGCTCAAAGATATAGAAGCATGGTAGGAAGATTGATTTATTTAGCTCAAGTCCACAATAGCCATTGCTAAGAACCTTGCAATGCATGGATGTATAAAGCGCATAGATATTAAATTTCATTTCATAAGAAGCCTCATTTCAGATGGTTTAATCACTGTGAATCATTGCACCACTGATGAGCAAATAGGGAGGCATTTTACTAAGGCTCTTTCACTTCAAAAGCATGTGTATATCAGGGCACTCTTAGGAGTTAGTAGCTTCCAATCAAGGGGGGTCTGTTGAAGGTGATTAAAAGCTTTACATGTGGCAGCTTTAGATGATTTGAATGCTGAGTCTATGTTAGTCAGTTGAATGTTAGTGGGAGTCATGTTTAGTTTTATTCAGTATGTGGCTGTAGTAGTTATGTATGGCATGAAACTATGTGCAAGTGTGTCTTATATGTATTGCATGAAATAGAGTCAGTGTATGCATGTAATAGAGTCAGTGTTATGTAGTGTGCTTTCTATGAATATGATATAGTTTCTCATCATCTCTTCATTGTTGTCTGTGAGTTCTTAGTCATATTCACCCCAACAGCATTCCCCCCTGGTGATGCACCTGCATAGAGTCCCAGCAAAATCAAAGACATCATCAGTGTTTAACATTGCTGGCAATGAATAACAGCACAGTCCAAAGTTCGATTTAAGCCATAAACATATTACAGGAAGTTCCTCCACAGCAAAACTAAAAAAAGGAGGGCTTATTTGAATAAAAAAAGCCAAGCAATCAACAGATCTTCAATTAAAGAAAATTAAAAGTATTCAAGACCATAGAAGGGCTATTAATGAGCAAATAGCAGAAAGCTGATGCCAGAAATCCAATTAAAAATCTAAACTTATCTATACAGTCCTCTCTTAGACAACCAAATGGAAGCACACAGGCCGACAGTTTTGTTAGCATCCTAAACATGCACAGAATCACTTCTAGCATATCCCTTCATTGTTGTTCATGCACACACTTGACGAATCAATATTCTGATAACCCAAGTGCTGAGCAAAATACTAAATAAAGCAGGGACTACTGGGATGTTAAAAGGAATCCAAATCAGCCCTACAAAGGAGATAAGTCACAGCCTCTATGGAGATGATCTTCTAAAATGCTGTAAAGCCACCAGGAAAAATGCCAGGGTCATAAATACATGTCTGAATATTTATTCTGCCTTAACAGGACAAAGACCCAACCTAGAAAAGTCAGTGCTTTTTTCAACATGGTTTAACCTCAAACTTAGAAGATCCACATTAAGAATATTCCAGATACACCAGGGCAACTTCCCTTAAGTACTTAGGGTGTTGGGTGTCTCCAAATAGAATCCCTGCAAGCTATTTCAAATTCATGGTTGAAAAGGCAGAAAAAAAAAGCTTGCACATTGGAAGTCACAATACTTGTCTATAGCAGGGAGGGTGACATTAGCTAATCCACATTAATGGCATTACCTATATATGGACTGAATGCTTATACCATACCCGACTCAATATTGGATAAACTAACCCAATTGGTGAGGAGATTCATATGGCAAAGTGCAGGCAAAGAAAGGGGTCTCCACCTAATAAACTGGAACATTATTTCCAGTGAAAAAACTGAGGTGGTCTAGGGTTTAGAGATTTAAAAACAATGAGAAATGCACTCCTATCTAAACATATTATAGAAATGTTGAATTGTAGTGGTAAGCCATGGGTCCAGTTGATGCAATTTAAATATGGAAAACTGAACTTATGGGTTACAAATCAAAACAAATGCATCTCCCAAATATACAAATCTATTGTGAACTCTGCTAACAAGGTAAGGGACAAACTCATGATAGATGAAATTGCACAAGATACCTCCATAGATAAAGAACCTTGGCTATATGATATTCCTTTGAGTTTAAAACCAACTCCTCTGAATATGAATTATGATCTTGCACAATATGAAAATCAGGAATATTATGTCAACCAATACATGGCATGATGAACTAGTACAAGATATATTTGGGTGTATGATATCTGACAATGTACTAAGAATGCAGGTGAATGAAAGTCTGACAGATAGCAAATGGAAATGGCAGCCAGGGACTTCAGGTGTGGCAGATACAAGGAACTCAAGGGAATAGAGGAAATCCAACATTGGCAAGGATAGAAAGCCCTATGGAAGCTAGATGTGGCACCAAAACTTAAATATTTCTTATGGAAAAGCTTTCATGGCAAGCTCCCAACCAGGGAATATCTCTATAGGACAGGAATTGGACCAGATGACCCATGCCCTAGATGCAACTTACAAACAGAGACACTACAGCATATGTTCAATGACTGTAGATGGGCACAAACACTCTGGAAACATGAGAAGTAGCGCTTAGAAAGAAAACTTACATCATTGATCAACGATCAACCCAAGTTGCCTGGCAGCCCTTTGGAATGAAGGCGGTACCTAAACCAAAATATATATATAAAAAAATTAATAAGTAAATAATTAATTAAATATATATATTTTAAAAAAATCATTACCATTATAATGTGCATTTTGATGTTGTTAACTGGCTGATAGCATCTAGGGCAGCATCTTTTTTGGTGGGCATTTCGGCAATGCTTTTTCATATCTTTATCATTTTTTGTGATTTTTCCGCACGTGAGGCAGCAAGACTTCAGAAACTTGATCTGAAGTTTCTGAAATTTCTTTTTCCCAGAATAACAACTGAAATCCATCTAAAAAAGAAAATAGAAATTCAGTTTTAAATAATAACAAGAAATTACAATTCAAAAATAAACTATTTCCTAAAATCAATCAGAAAATATCTATATAGGTTACTTTGTCCCTTTTTTCTCAACCATGGCATCATTTTACAACTTTAAAATCTAATCAACCTAGAGCTAAGGTCTGCTTGTCCTTTTTTTCTCAAAATTATGAAAACATGAAAATCAGCAAGGGAAGATATCTATATAGGTTGCTATTTAAAAGGAGAAAGCTGATATGCTCCACTGTACTTTGTATAGATGCTCTTAAATTATATTTCTTCTTCCATTACGTAAATCTTTCATTCAAAACTTATGTTTTTCAACATTGACCCTAAAACTCAATTAATTGCCACAACTTGATCAGGTCTCAAGGACTACAAAAACTAATCCAACACTGAAACATAAAAAGCACCCTTCAGATCAACCAAGAGAAAACATTAAAATTTCCATATAAATCGATAAGAAAGCGCCACAAACAACAAGAACTTCCATAAAGCTTGAAATTCCTTAGCAATGGAGTCTCTAACCAAATGAATGCACTTGATCAGGTCTCAATGACTACAAAAACAATAAAATAACTCAAAAACAGAGAAAAAATTGGATCCAAGAAAGGCCAAGAGAAAGAGCTAACCTAAAATTGAAATGATCAAATCCAATACTGAAACATAAAAAGCACCCTTCAGATCAACCAAGAGAAAACATTAAAATTTCTAAAATTTCCATATAAATCGATAAGAAAGCGCCACAAACAACAAGAACTTCCATAAAGCTTGAAATTCCTTAGCAATGGAGTCTCTAACCTAATGAATACACTTGATCAGGTCTCAAAGACTACAAAAACAGTAAAACAACACAAAACAGAGGTAAAATTGGATCCAAGAAAGGCGATCAAACAGATCTAACCTAGAACAACCAAGGAATCAACCAAAAAATATTCAAATAGGAAAACTAAAACATAAAGAAAGATATAACAAGAGGGCATCACCTTGTGCCCTTATGAACTCGGAGGAGCGAAGCGTGGATTCCTTGAAAAAGATCAGAGAAGCGAGTGAAAAAGAAGACTGGCAGTGGCGGGCTTTGTGAGTGAGGTGTTTTAAAATGAGATTTGGAAGGACTAAAATACCCCTCTTGTTGCGGGCTTTGTCGAGAACCGGACCGGCCGGTTCAACCAAAAAAACTGGCCCCATAAACCCGGCATTGGGTTGAACCGGCCTTAACTCGGTTGACCCGGTCGAGTCAACCGGGTCATGTTGTGGGGGCGATGCCCTAACCCGGCCGCGGCCATATCAACCCAATGCTCAATCTCGTCGGTCATCTCACCACCCGGGGACTCTTAGTCACAGCCGTCGTCACCGAAGAATGGCTCGGCTTACTCACGTCCGCCACTTCCCCGCCGCCTCCCGGCTCAGATCCGTCCCCAACTTCATCCCCTCCGAGCACGGCCGCGCCGGCAATTTCAGCGGCTTCCTCGATGCCGTCAACACCAAGCTGGAGGAACCCTTCGAGAGCCTTCTCGACAGTCTCGATCCGCCGCCTGACGCGATCCTCGCCGACACCTACTTGCCGTGGACCGTGGCCATCGGGGAGCGGCGGCGGCTGCCGGTGTACTCTCTTTGGACGATGCCCGCTTCCCTCTTCTCCTTGCTCAATAGATTCGAGGAGATCTTCGGCGGTGACCCTGTGCATCCTCAAGGTGCGTTCCCGATTTCTTTGGATTTTTTTTTTTTTTTGGTTTTTAGGTCTCCTGCCAAACAACTTTAATAAGGGATTAGGTTTGGGAATTCGAGTTTCCTATGAAATCAGGGGGCAGTTAACAACTATTTTTAAATTTTTATTAATATTTTAATATAAGATAATGCCCCATCAGCGGCTTATAACGGAAAAAGGTTATAAGAAGGATTTAAAATGCACAAACATAAAATTAAAAGAATGAAAAATACACCTTTTATATTAAAGGGTCTGAAGGGTAATAAAGGGACTAAATTAGATATTTGACCATTTAGTAAATCATGTTTTTTTTTTAATTATAATTATATTTTATATCTATTTGGTTATTATTAATTGTTATGAATTATTTTTTAATATTTTATTATTGGCCCGGTTGAACCTCGGGTTAACCATGATAACACGGTTGAACCCTTGACCCCTGACCCTTGGGCTTGACTAGGTCAATGCCCCGGGTTGGGTCTGACAATCTTGTTTGTGAGTGAGAGGTTTTGAACCGATGAACCATCACGTGATGGAACCAGGCCGATTTTGGTTTTTTCGGGTTATGATATTATTTTATTATTAAAATAAGGAAAAATTATCTATAGATCCGTGGCACTATTTGGCATTATTTCCCACCCAAAACACCATTACACTAAACCCCTACACACCTCCAAGGACCTATAGATAATTTGGGCAGGACTAAAAGTTAAATAACTATTAAAATAATATGTTAATATTTTATTATTTATCTATAAATTATTTAAAATATATTTTTTATTATTAATATTTATATTGACAGAAACATGCTCTTGCAAAAAAAAAAAAAAGTTAAGTTTGTGTACAATAGACCCAAGTGGTCCAACCCTTCCCTAGACCTGTGTGCATGCGGTAGCTTTGTTGTACCATATTGTTGTTTAATATTTATATTGACATGATATTAACCCAATTGATCCGGTGGTTGAACCAGTGAATTGATGTCTAGGACCTTGAACAATTCAATATCCAATCGGATAACATTGACTATTATTTAAATATTAATTTAATTAAATACAACTAATTACATTAATTAAATATAATTAATTACATATAACTAATAACAGGTCAAGCATGCAGAATAAAAACCTAAGGGGTATTGTAGTAATTGTGTTGCCTTGTTTTCAAAAAATAATAATAATAATAAACCATATTTATGTTTCATTAGAAGGCTAGGTTAACTTTTTCTCTCCATAATTAATTCAAAAAAATTCAAAACCAACTCCACTAATGATCAATTCCACCATTTTTATTCTTTTACCAAACATGGTGTTTTACAAAATATAGCTAGCCAACCTACTCAATTATCATATTGATGAACAAGCAATATAAAGAAAAGTTTCACATCAAATGAGGAAAGTCATTTTTAAGAACAAGTTTATAAGCTAAACTTCCTATTGGGTCACAAAATAGATTTTTTAGGAAAAAAAGAGAGAAAAATACTCATGTGGTGGTTGTCTACATTCTTCCATCCTGTTATGGCCATTTAATAAGAAGGATAAATAATGTAGCCAAGTGGTAGCATGGATTTTACCAACCTTAGGGCACTGGTACAAAAGATGAAGTTAAGTTGTAGAAGGATAAATAATGAAGTCAAGTGGTTCCAGTCTATTTTTTATCATTGGAAAGATTCAACTACTTTCTTAGTGATAGAAGAATGAAATGCCCTCTATCCAATAAATAGCTATATTTGGGTTCTGTTAATTTAAAAAGTTATCAAATTTTGGTTCTTAATTTCTGAAATTTTGTGGGGCAGATCTACAAGTCTGTTGATGATGTCGTTGGTTCATATTACAAGTGGATATTATCCTTACAAAATAACATTAAACTAAGGATCACTCATGAAAGTTTCTGCACAAAAAAAAAAGGAAAAGTAAAAGAAGGAAAAAAAAAAAACCCTAGCTTACATGATAATCAATATCTTAAATCTGGATTTTGTTTTCATGGGTTTTAACTCTACTGATTCAACTTTTTCCGTCTGTTCTGTGCCTCTGGGTTAGCTTGTGCCTCAGCTTTGCGTAAACTCTGTGAAGATGCTTCCGTTGTTATCGGTGAGCCACAGAACCTGAAAATTCTCATGACTCATATGGATTGGAGAGGTATAGCCCCCTGGTAATTTCTTATCTCAACTATACCTTAAATTTTTCTTGATTTTGTGGTTGGATGGTCTGTTAAAGTTACATTTTCTGATTGCTTATATACCACTATAAAAATGTAAAGTTAGTATATATTCCTATATAAAGTTTTTATTTATACATATACCTTCATAATTTTCTATATACACCAACACCATTGGTTTACTGTTTAAGTCAATTGTTTGACCAGCTGAAGGTGTATAAAATATCACTTTACAGTTTACTTTTGGATGTATCCCTTTGACAAACTTTAAAATTAAATATATAACCCTTTCCCTCATTAAAACCTATTGACATTGTATATAACGGTTATAACCTTTCAATAACATTGATCAAAAGGTGGAGTTATGCAACTATTTATAGGTTTATGCTAATGATGGGAGTTGATGGCAGGGATATTTATGGTGTGTGTAAACTGAAGCTTTATAGGGCTATACATGCAAGTTTGCAATTATTAGTGGTTTATATGGATAAAACCCTCCCCTTAAACTTCTGAGTTGGTTGATTGCTTTAATATTCAGAAAATGGTCATCTTGGCATGACCTATATATTATTTCCTTTTTCTCACTATTGTTTTCTTTTCTTTCTGATTTAAGTCAACCTTACTTGAGTTTTTTTTGGAAACATTCTAAGCCCCCTAATATTCACCTATCCCTTTTTGTTTACAAACAATACTTCTGCCATAGTCCTTGATTTTGTCAAAATCCCGTCCATCAATAGCTTCCGCTAACTCATCCTGCTTGGGCTATCACATTTAAATTTAAATGAAAAGACCTATTAGAACTGTTTCTCGGCCTGACTTCTTAGTTTGATTAAGTGAATTAGACAGTAGCACAGAATAGGCTCCTACCACGGCATTGCCACATTTAGATGCCTGCTTGCTGAGCAGCAGGTTCGGCATCTACTACAAAAGAGAGAAGGGTAAATTACTGTACAGTTTCTGACTGTTTACATTCTGACTTTTAAGTCCCTCTGACAAAGAAGTATACTTTTCAATCACTCTTTTTTAAATTATTTACTTTTAGGTCCCTGGCGTTACTTTTAGCGTTAACTTTTCATTATAACCCCAAAATGCCCTTCCCTGTACCCCGCCCAAAATCCACCTTTTTGCTGAAAAGACAGGGAGCAAGCAGCAGGCTTTTTACCTGACAAAGAAGTATACTTTTCAGTCCCTCTGACAAAGAAGTATACTTTTCAGCCCCTTCAGATAGTAAACACTTAATCCAGATGGTAAACACTTAGTCCTGATAGTAAACACTTAGTACATGATAGTAAGCAGTTGGTATGTGATACTAAACACTTAGTAAAGATTCTTTAGAGTTTAATATTCCGGTGATTGATAGTTTTGATTCTATGACTATTCTTCTTCGGTCGTTGGTTGCTTCCGGGTCCTCGGGAGAGGTGTTCGATCGAATCCGTCTGTGAGTATGCGCGCAACATACTCCAGTTGTAGACGTGGTACCTCAGCATGGATCAGACGAAGCTTTTCACCGTTCAATATTTGCTTTATGAACCACATGACGAACACAGGGCAGTCGACATTGTCCTCTTTCTGTTGAGGGCAATTACGATCATAGAACAACTTATACTTGTCTGTTTCGCAGCAATTCCCTAGCTTGATAGTAAGTGCAACTTTGAAAAGATCCCTCTGTGTTTAGAACGAAGACGGTTAAGCCACTACGAATTAGAGAATACGAAATATGAAAGCGACTGGCTTACCATTTCTTCAGCAGCCCTATCATATGTCCGGCTATTGAGAGATGAGTAGTGAATGTATTGTCTCTTATCTTTGTCCAAGACGAAGAGGTGGAAATGCTTGTTCAGAATGATGAGCATAACAACAACTTCCACATTGTGGAAAGATGTAAGTGCATCAGCCATCAGCACGAGGGACTCTTTTGTAGTGTGATGTTGTTTGGACATTATCAACCCAAATGGCCTGGTAATGGATGCACGCCTCCTGTATGGAGAAGGTGTCTTCTTCAGGTTATCCATCAGTATCATGATAAAGACATCCATGACATCGTCAGGCACAATGTCTCTTCCCTCGACTAATGTGTACATGTGGGCGCGGGTAGTAAAAGCCTATTCATTCTTCCAAACAATTGTGCTAGAAGAAAAATCATAAGACACTAAATAAACAGTTACCGTAGAGTAGTAAAAAGATAGTGCAAATACTAAGCGATTAGATCAAATATTAAGCGGTTATGTCAAATACTAAACGGTGATGCCAAATACTAAGCGGTTAGTTCAAATACTAAGCAGTTAGGTCAAATACTAAGTTGTTATGTTAAATACTAAAGCGTTACCCTCGTATAGTAAAGAGATAAAGCATTAAATAAGCAGTTATGTCATGTACTAAAGAGTTACCTAGCTATAGTAAACAAATCATGTAGTATGGAAAAGATCTTACTTATCCATGAGGCTGTTTAAGTAGAAACTGATGATTGCTTGCTTATTTTTGTCAAGGAGTGTGAACCATGTAAGTCGCTTTTTTTTTTGGAATGAAATCTGTCCTGACTGGTTCTACATATTCCGTGTCGTAGACAGAAGCCTCTGCATCAATCGTCGTTTCAGTTGGCTGGTGAGAGGGTTCCGAGTCCCTGGTGGTCTTATCCGGCTTGGTAACCCACGGACACTTGTCAGCAGCGGGAAGTGTATCTTCGATGAGTGTCTCACCAACGGGGGTTATATCCACTGCCTCCGGCAGTATGTTGGTTTCCAAGTGGGCGGGGGTCTTTAGTATTTCAATAAAGTCTTTAATACACTTACTGAATGCTTTACTATCGGCTTTAACCCTTTAGTATTTTTTTTAAGTCTTAAGTATTTTACTAAAATCTTTATTACCGGCTATAAACCTTTAGTATTATTTTAAAGTCTTTAGTATTTTTTTTTGGTCGAAAAGAGCTACATAGTAGCTAGATTAAGAAAAACAAACACAGATTCTGACCTACATCCATCGCATTGTGTCAAGCATAAAATAAATAAAGCGTATAAATAAAAGAGAAAAAACAGGCAGAGATTACTGGAATTACAGTGACCGGTCAGGACCTCTTCCCTCCGGCCATCCTCTTGCCCCTCTTCTTCTGGACTGCTCCCAAGATCTGAAGCCCTTTGCGAGATTGGGACCCTTTCCTCGCACCTTTTTGGAGCTCCCAAAGGGTGCGGTCATCGTTCGAGCCCTCCCTCACCGAGTCTTCCTCCGAGTACTCTGAATCACTTCGGAACCCGGAGGACATCCTATTCGCTTTGAGGGCCTGCTCAACACGTTCGACCACCATCCGATGTCCATCACTGGAGCTCGCTTCTCTCTGGCCCAGCGAAGACATCAGAAGTAAGGGAGGGGAGGAGCAAGCCTTTCGTTTCCCTTTAGTAGTGTTGTTCGCCTACTTACCTGCGGAGTTATCGGTCCGAGCATCTTCTCGAGAATTGGGTCCGGGGATTGGGTGGGTAATACGCAAGCCAGGGATCTCATCCACACTGCATGGCCTTGACGGATTGCAACGGGAAGCCTGGTGACAAGACCCGCCTCGACCCCTGCACCCGCCTCCGCCACGTGTCGTCTTCTCTCTGTCTTCTCCCCTGCGTGGCAAGCATCGACGTCTCTAGCCAGCTGGCCTCCACGAGTAGCCACAGGTGGCGTGTACGGCTCACGTGAGGTCATACCCCCAACGCCACCACGTCCACGTCTGCGTCCTCGGCGGGGGGGAGGACGCATCCAAGTCCCAAATCCTGGATCCTCATGTTGTTCCATCTCCGTAGGAGGATCTTGAGAGCTTTGACGGTCGTCCCTATCAGGCCGATGCTCCGAAGCTCCTTGATGAGCCAAGCCCTGTGAAGCCTGTCCATCACCTCCGACCACTTGTGGTTCAGAAGATTGTCCTCGCCGACTACAAGAACTAGCTTCGTGTCTCACCACTCCACAGCTGTGGCAAAACGTCGGAGCTCTTTCATACAGCACCATCACGAAGATGCGCCTATCTCCAGCTTCCATCCAGAAACCTCGTTTCAGAGGGACGGCCAAGTCAATCTCTAGACACACCCTTGCAAACTTTGTGCGAGAGAGGGAGGTCGTATATTCATCGACCTTGACCAGTTTCCCAATGGCTTCCGTGTGAGTCTCCAACGAGTCTCCATCCCAAAAGTCCACTGTAAAGTTGTGGAGCTGTACCCAAACTAACGCCTTCGTTAACCGCGTGAACGCAGGTTCGAAGCACGGTTGCCATGGAGCGAGCTGCAGTGTGATGCCGTACACCGCCCAAGGGCCCCCAAAGAGAAGACGATCCTTGACTTCCTCCGATTCGCACTGGGTGAGGAGGAACCCGTTTGCCATACCAGAGATGTGGATGGTCCCAATCGCACTCCACATACCCAAAAGGGTCGTTTTGACGATTTCAAACGGAGGGGTCTTGCCAAATAGCTTCCCATACAGAGCATTCTGGAACCTCGTGCGAGCTCATTGCTTGTTGTCTTCATCCACGCGAATGGTGTCTATGACCACAAGCTTGAGCTTTTCCAGCACCGCGGTATCGATCAGCAGGGGAGACGCTTTTCGTCTGTTACCAGCACCAGCAATCTCAGCCCATGACGGGGTTGGGGGACAGGAGGGGGGTCTCCTCCTTGCGCCATTAGATGACATGTAGAGGTTAACAAATTGGAATTAAAGTCTTTAGTATTACTATATAGTGTTTAGTAATGTTACTAAAGTGTCGCATACCGGCTGTAATGTTACTAAATTGTTTGTAATATTATCTCACAGTTCCTCGGCCTCGTACCAGCCAACACAAAAGAGGTTGCCATCGCAACTGGTGGCCGGGCCAATATCCAACTACCACATGGCACGGCCATGGAGAAGAAACCAATTACGGATGCTGGCCCAAGAGTGGCTGAAGGTGCGAAGTGAGAAGAGGACAAGTAGAAAAACAAAGGCTTAGAGAGATAAGAGAGAAAAAAAAAAAAACTGAGTATTAGAGAGAAAAAAAAAGAATAAATAGAGACTCGGAGAGAGAGAACAAGGGGCAGAGAGAGAAGATAAGAGAAACAAGAGAGAGAGAAGAGAGAAATAAACCAGAGTAGAGAGAGAAAAATAGAGAAGAAATAGAGATTTAGAGAAAGAGAATAAGGGTAGAGAGAGGTTTAGAGAGAGAAAAGAAAAACAAGAGAGAGAGAGAGAGTTAGAGAGAGAAGAGTAGAAAAACAAAAAATAAATCGGGTTAGAGAGAGAAAAAAGAGAAGAAATAGAGATTTAGAGAAAGAGTTAGAGAGAGACATAGGCTTAGAGAGAAGAGAGAAATAAACCGGGGTTGAGAGAGAAAAAAGAGAAGAAATGGAGATTTATAGAGAGAGAAGAGAGAGAAGGGAAAGGGCAACATGGTCTTTTTCTATAAAAAGTAAATCCCATTATTTCTAATTACACCAAGTTTAGAGAATTCTCCCGATTAATTAAAACAAATAAATACCAATAATGGGAGTTACCTTTTATATACCCAAAATTACCAAAATTACTCCCGGTCAGTTTCATCAAACTTTAAATTACCAAGAAGTCCTCATAAAACCTTATTGGAGTAATTTTGGGTCTATGAGGACTTCTTGGTAATTTAATAAAGTTTGAGGATCTTACAGACAATTGCCACACTCTCAAGAAAAAGGATTTGCATGTAACTATATTAAGGTGGGGGACTAAAATGGAATTATGCCTTCTCTCACAAATTTAAACAGCTGGGACGTGGTGTGAATTTAGTGAGAAATGGAGGACTTATATGTGAAATTAAAAGACTAATGGTGTTCTTTTGTAAAAGGGAATCTTTCAGACGTATATATTGTATAATATATTATATAATATATAGATAATGGGCAAAAAGGGAGGATAATATATATATATATATATATATATTATTATTATTATAACTTATATTATATAGTATATAATATATGGTATATTATATTAGTATAATTGGATAAAAGGGATTCACGTGGGTTATTGCATGGTGATAGCTTGTATATGTGTTTAAACAGGAAGGATATATTTGGATAGAGAGAGATATAGAGGGATGTAGAGAGAGAGACCTCCAACAGCTTATATCTTTTCGCCACGAGTTAGTTAAGATAAGTATGGATTCGTGACGGGTTTAAACTCTATCAAATGATATGATATCTATCGGGTTTGAAAAGATAAACCTGATCACAATCTTATTCGGATCTTCTTCGAAAACCCTATAAGAGCACACCCAGTCCTAACCCTAGCGTTTGCTTTCGCTTCACGATTGATGCCGCCATCCTTCCATGAGAAGGAACCGCCCGGTGACAGAGAGCCACTGGGGAACACCGGAGCGCTGTTCTGAGAGCACCGGATGCGGGTACCGTAAGGTAAGAGCCTTCTGTTGATGGTCTAGTGTTTTGTTTGGGGTTATAGAGAGGTTTTTATTTTTTCTAGGGATGATTAATAAGTGCATGGGTTGGTGCTCATGTCTAGAGAGTAGAGAGCATGCTTGTAGATGTTTTGATTAGCAGCAGGGAAGGAGAGGGATGGTTGTTGGTGGCTTTGAGTGTGTGTTTGGATGGTTTCACTGGGTTCTGTTGAGGCTTTTGCTCGTGTGTTTGGTTTGGTTTGGGTGTTGGACTGGAGGGGTATAGATAATCATGGATTTATCTCAGGTCTATGGGTTCCCAAAGCACACTTTTATATTTATTATTCACTATTCTTTGTTGATGTTTTAAGGTTTGGGTTTTGAGAAGATGTTGTGGGCATGAGTATTATTATAACACTTGGTCTTGTTCTTTGTTATGGGTATTAGCTGGAGGTTTGAGGTTATGTATGACTTGTGTGGAAGTGATCAATGGATGATGACTGGGTGTATATGGTGTTGTTTAATGTCTTTACTGTGATTGATCTCATGCTATAATGGGTGGGTGAATACTGTGGTAGGTTGAGAGGTTCAAACTAAATGAATTTCTCTGTACTTTGGCCACAAACCGGGGTTGTTGTGAGGAATTGAAGGGTGGTGAGTGTACTGTGGAGGACTGATGTATGTCTACAGGGATACTACATACATGCATGATTGTAGATAATTATGCTTCATGATATTATATATATATATATATATATATATATATATATATATAACTAGTTAAAGTGAGTAGTTGGCTGGTTGATCAAATTGATTTTGGCTTGAATTAGTAATATATAAAAAAAATGAAATTAACTCATTTAAAACTAACCAAGGTTCAGTCAAGTTAAAATTAATCAAGTTAGTAAGTATGAGATTAATTTTGTTGGGCTTGGTCAAACTTGAGGAGTTGAGTTTGTTAATGGGTCGGGCCCGTTTAGTTAGACATGCTTCATAAATGTGTTACTCATAAAACCGTGTACGTTATTGAGATTGGGTTTATTGTCACCAGATATCGACGAGGAGTGTGGAGCTTTGTCGGGACGGATACAGTGTGTTTGGTTGGATAGCGTTTAGAGGTAAGTTACTCTTGCCTCGCTCCTACCCATTGTTTGGGTTTCTTGCTTTGATGAATGCTATTAGTTAGCATATCTTATTTGTGGTATCTGTTTTTCTTGGATGCATGCACATACATGTTTGTTTTGCTCTCTTTCCTCGTATGTGTATAATTGGTGTGCTTGTGGTAGTGTTGTTACTACCTGTTTGTTGGAATGCTTGTTGGACATGCCCTCCCGTGGGCCGACACTTGACTGTAGGCACTCGTGGTGCTTGCTGACTAGGTAGGTATCGCGTCGTGAGTGAAGCGGCTCGCTGAGCATAGCCTCATGTTGTCTGGCATTGAGATACGCGGTACTTGTGTGCTAGTGGGGTTGGTGTGCGCCAACTGAGTTTGTTCTTCCGCCCGGTTCAGTAGAGCGTGGGGGCTCCAGTTTGGGGAACGTTCAGGGATGGGGCACCCTGGCGTTTCGGCTTGCCATGCCAGAGGGATGATACGCTGGCCGTGTCGACACGTGAAGAGGTGGCGCTACCGAGGTGTGACAGGTTGGTCGCTTGCAGCCCGAGGCTGTGTTGTTGTTCAGGGGATCTTTGCTGAGCTGTTTCTTTGGAAATCTCTTCCAGAGCCCTGAGGGCTATTGCTGGATAGGAGTCATACCGTTGCAAATGTTTGTGGTAGACTCCTAGGATTTGTTTGTGCGGGGTGTAGCCCCTTTGTGTGATGATTCTTCAATTGCTGACATCTTGTTTCATCTTGTGGCTTTGAGATCCTTGCAGGGTACTTACTGGGCTTTCCTTTCGAAAGCTCATCACTTTTTCCCTTCTCTCATTTCAGGTCCTGAGGAGTAGGTGACTCGAGCTCAGGAGACGTGCGGGAGTTGGGGTGGGATATTTGCGGAGGTCGGAGGATCTCCTTTGTCTTTTATTTCTGTGTGAGAGGCACTCTGTTTAGGACCCATGTAGGGTCTATTTGTTTAGGGCGTTTGGTCCCTTATATTTAATTTCCGTTGTAGAACTTTGAGATTGTTAATTATGATATTTGAGGCATTTGGATTATATTTGTTATCTGCTCATCATTACTTAGGCCTTGTATTCGATTGAGGCTCGTCTCCTTTTGAATCTGACCCGATCTGATGGCGATGCAGGGTCCTAGATCCGGATTGGTTGACAATGTGGCCTGGAGAGGTCGTGGGTTTGAGTCGATGGAAGTATACTTGCAAAAAAATAAAAAATAAAATAGAATAAGTTTGCGTCTGATAGGCCAAGTGATGATCCAGATTTCACGGACCATACATGTAGTGGGAAACTTTGTAGCAATAAGCTGCCCTTTTTAGGCTATATATGATGACCTATTATGACAATAGAAAGGGACATTCCGCAGTATAGATCTGTTTACAAATAGAGCAGCTGTATTATCATACACAGGTCAAATTGTGGTTGATATTCCCTTCCTCGTATTCTCTTGTCAATTATCTATCAAATGCAATGAACTTTTTATTATATTAGAAAACTAAAACAATTTCCTTTGGAATAGATTGAAAGGAAAACTTATCTAATCAAGATGTCTGTGTTTTTTTTTTTAAGTTAATTTTATTTAAACTTAAATAAGATGCCTGCATGTTTACCATCAGATGCATTTGCATGAGGCCAGAGTCACAGGAAGGTCCTCTGATGTGATACCCATCCCTTTAGGCTATGGCTACGAATCACCGACTCGGGTGCGAGAATCCGGTGCGATACGAATCCGGTGCGAGGATTCGATTATTTTCCAAAAACTAGGATACGGGTGCGATAGGATACGATACATTAAAAAAAATATTAAATATTAAATTATATAAAAAAAATTCAAACACAAAAAACTATGAAAATGCAAGAAAATATATCATCCATATATATCAAAAAATCAAGTCCACAATCCAACAAAATATATTATTGTTTTTAGAAAACATTGAAATTTTCTATTTTATTTTATTATATAGCTCCTCTATTAATATTTTCCACTTGAGCTCTGTTACTATTTAAAAAATTTTATAGAGCCCCTCTATTAATATTTTATTTTTATTGGGTATTATTAAAATTTCTTATTAGGGTTTTATTTTCTTTCTTATCCCCCGTCCCCCTCTTCAATCAACTAGGAAGACCGAATAGAGTGAGAGAGAGAGGGTCGCTCACCAGTACCAGTAGTCTCCCTGTTCTAATGGTGTCCTTCTTCCCTTTTTCCTTTCTGTTCAAACCCTCGTCTGATAATTACTTTTCGGCATTCTCGCGCAAGCAAACGATTTTCCAATCCTATCACGATCCCTAATTCCTCTACTTTTCTGCCCAATCTCTCTCTCTCTCGATCCCTATCTGGATCCACGATGGACGGCGCACTTCCTCTCGGCCGCTGGCGTTGCCCGCCTGAGAAACCCAGACGTATCCCGGATGTATCCCATATGTATCTTGGAGTATCCCAGATGTATCCCCACGTATCCTCTTTATTTTTATTTTTATTTTTTAAATTTTTTTGGTCGGGATACGTATCCCGACAGAATCCATACGAATCCGTACGGGATACGTACGGGACACGGATTCGTAGGGCTCAATCACGAATCCGTGTTTCATAGGGCTATGGCCTTCTTGAGAGTTGTTCCACCCTAGCAGATGATACGATGATTTCAATAATAAGCACACACCTTTCACCTTTTTACTGAATCTATGTGGTTTATAATTGAGATGGTGTTATGTTTTAGGGAGGAGCTCATGAGAGTAAACCACCCCAACTGAAGTCTATTTATCCATTATGCACATAACATATAAAATAATGTGACTTTCCTTTTGAACCTTTAAATTTGAGTTGTTGGCTCAGCTGAGTGGCTGGTGTAATTATTAAAACTAGCCACATGCAATTAGATAGTAATTTCAGTGCATTGTTATACAGTTGTCATGGTATTAATGGTTCGATATTTGTTCAAATTCATCAGTTGATTATGCTGCACACTGTTAGTGTCGTATGAATATTATTGTGTTCTTGGAAATATATTTGAATATTGAAATTGTTGTTTGAATTGTACCACAAAAATCGATTCCTGAAAGTGCTGCATATTATTTGTTTTGATTCATGAGAATGTAAGGGAACTTCAGTTAATAATGGGATCTACAGATGGAGGAAATTTTTTTGAAAGAGAACTGGACAGATATTGACAAGTTAGTTTCTACCTTCTGTTCTTCTTGCTATTATTAGTGGATTTAACTATAACATGACATGGATTTCTGTTCCATCTCCACTCTGGGTTGCATAGATGCCTGCAAGGAGACATACCTGGTCTGGGCTCCTTTTGCAATGTCAATGTAAAAATCCAAGATTTTTTATGAATAGAAGGGATTTAAAATTTTCCACTATTTAATTCATAATTAACTTGCTAAAGGGTGTTTTGGAGATTAGTAAAAGTCCTAAGGGCATTTTGGTAAAATAGCCATGAGAGAGTTTAAAGGAGAATAAATAAATTATTCCATAATTTATTTAGTTAAATTTGGAAATGATCAATTTAAATTAAATAAGGGAAACCCTCTTAATTGATCATGAATGGTCTAAAAAGGGAAATGGGGGAAAATAATCATGTAAATCAAGGTTGATGCTAAGTTAGTATGATTAGGCTTAATTAAAGAAAGAGAAAACAATTAAAATTCTTTAATTGGAATAATTGGGCTGCCAGGGACCTGGTCGTAAATAATGAAGATTCGAGGACCTGTGAGGAATTGTACTTCTCTCACTGGAGAAGGACTAATATGGCAATAAATAAAAGAACGAGGTCTTAGCTGTAAAACTACACGGAAACTGTTAAGGAATTAATCAACGGTCGAGATGGAACAATCTCGGCTGGTGTTGATCGCGAAGCGTTGATCCACCGGTCCATCTCGATCATGAGATAATTATGGGGGGTGCTCCCATCGTGCGGGCGAACGCTGACCGCTGGATCTCGAGAGGAGACGCGATCGCGAGGCAACCTCATTTCTTCTCCACCACCAGCGCGCGTCACCCTGCCAAAATTGGTTGCATGGATGGCCGGCCGGGAATGGAAAGAGGGGGATTGATTGCCAATCAATCCCTCCTCGCCAATAGACTCGATGGCGTGGAGATCTTTCCTCGAGGCCTATAAATGGAGGCTGAGGCGGAGCGTTGAGGAGGCACACAGCACCGGCGAGCTCTCCTCTGTAGTGAGAAACAGAGAGAGAAGGAGGGTGATCGTTTGCCCATCTCCGGTCGGAACAGAGAGGAGAGGGTGACTAGGGGATCGCGGGAAACTTCTCTCCAACGTTGCTATTTTCCCGGCGGCGCTGTTCCTCGGTCGGAGAGATTCCGGTGAGTTCTTAACCTCTGTACTTCTTTTTCCGGCCATGCATGCATTTAGATTAGGAGACATGAGGGAAGCTCGGGGCCTAGCCGGACCCTGATAAGTTACTAGACGTCGTGGGTGGGAGCTCTGACCAGAGACAGGAGCTGGCCCGACGAAGGAGGTGGTCGCAAGCCTGCAGAACCTTTTCAGACGGCGGAGAGAGGCTCCTGGACGACTGACAGGCGGAGGAAGACCTTCTGCTTGGGCATGGGGTCACGGGAGGGCCGTTGCAGAAGGTCGGGGAATCCCCAGCCACCGGTGGAGCCACGGTCGCGAGGTTGAAAACGGCGAGTCTCCGCCTGAGAAAAGACAAAGAGAGAGATGGATTAGTTAGTTAGTTATTTTAATTAACTAATAGCTAATGATAGTTAGTCTAATTAATTAATTAGTAACTAAGATAATTTGTCTCACTAATTGATTAATTAATTATTACCTAAGATAATTTGTCTCACTAATTAATTAGTTTATTGATAACTAATTGATTAGTTAGCTAGCTAACTAGAAAATTTATCAAATGGGATAATTAATTGACTAATTATCTAGTTAATTGAATAATTGATTGAATGAGAACTAATTGTATAATTCGTTAAAACCAAATATTCTCATTAACTAGTCAATTGTCTAATTGGGCTTGGGCTAATCAAAGGGTTGTTGATTCGGGGTTAATCAACTTAAATGAGTTAGGATGATTAGACTAATTCAATTTGGTTAGTTTGATCAAGTGGACATGGTTGGGTCCGGACCTAATTAATTGACTAGTGGATTAATTGATTTGATGAATGATTAATTAGTGAACCGAATTAATTAATCAGATAGTTAGCTTGGTTAGTCAAGAGTAGTCAGGTTTGGCAAGTTAGGTTCGTCAAATTTGAATTCGGGTCAGATTGAGGGTGACATGATTGAGTCAAATCAATTTGTAGGTTGGGCCTAGAACAAATAAAAACAAAAAAAGAAAATAGTAGAGGTGTATGAGAGGGGATTGGAACATGCAACTTCTCAAATGGGCTTGGTGAGCTCTAACCACCAATGCCCTATGACATCTTGTGATAATATAGACTGGGTATATTTATTTAACACTTGTGTAATCAAATTGATTATTAAAAAGGGAATAAAAGACAAGGGAGGGGGAATTGAGCCAAGGACCCCCCAACATGGGCTTAGTGGGCCTTAACCACCAGACCACTATATTCCATCTATGGAAATAGATGAGTATGGTCATTTAAGGAAGAAATAACATAGGATCACACGGGAAGGAGTACGAGTAGAACTAGGGCCCGTTAGAGCATGCATTGTAGATATAATACTGATAGACATGTACTATAAGAATAGAATTGTCTTTATCAGATTTTGACGTGGATGCGTCAGGAAGTCCCGTGGAATACGAGACTGCGATTTTAGGTAAGTACTTCTGCCTTATACCCCCAGTCATTTATTGATTGGTTCCTTGACTTTTGATAATTTTTGATTGCATGCTTGAGCAAGTAAGTACACTTGCCTTGTTCCACCCTTCGGAGTTTTCTTGACATGTCTTTATTGTGACATACTGCTTGTTATTCATTCATGCTTCCATGATTTGTTAAAATCGTTATTTAGCATGTTTGATTGTTTCAGGATGTTGGGATCCCTACTTGTTTGTTCTTACGCGGATTGATGGGCGGTGTGAGCTCCTTCAGCGGACGTTAGGGGGCAGAGACACCACGATGTTCGATGTTAAATTGCCATGCCGGAAGGAGGATCGATACTCACAGTTTGTCAGGCCGTCAGTGGGGATGATTCGCTGGCCGTATCGACACGTAGAGAGGTGGCGCTACCGACATACGACCCGAGGGCCGTAGGGACTGGATGGTCATGTTTTCAGCAGGTTCGTTGATGGTACTGACCGGGGGAGACTTTTGTGGAGCTTCTATTGGAACTCATATCAAAGCCCCAGGGCTTCTGTAGCTAGGAGTCGTTACCTTGCTTGTTTTTTTTTTGTGGTAGACTCCTAGGGTTTGTTTTTGAGTGGCGTGCCCCGAGTTTGACTCTTGATATTCTTACCTGTTGATATCATATTTTCTTGAACCCCGTAATACTTCATCGAGCTTTCCATTCGAAAGCTCATGCACTGTTTCTTCCTCGCTTCTGATCACGAGGTGTAGGACTCTAGCACGCAGGAGCCAATCGTGGGTCGGGAGGATTTGCAGAGGTCTGAGGACCCTATTTATCTTTTCATTTGTGTGAGACATTTTGTTTTGTATGACCCTTATAGGGCTTAGTATTTGTAGGGTATATGGACCCTCTTATGATTTTTCCGTTGAACTCTGTTATTTTTGAATAATTAAGTTATTTTATTGCATTATCTATTTTATTCACTTAGGCCTTGTACTCGAGTGGGGCCCGTCTCCACTTGGGTACGGCCGGTCTGTGTACGTGCCGGAGGTCCCGGGATCGGGTCGGGGCGTTACAGTCAAAATAAAAGACTTTGGAAATAAAATGTTAGCATTCCTCTACTTGGTATCATTAGATTCATTACCCATGATCTGTGGGTAAAAACTTAGAAATACCAGGCTGACAGTTACTTCACACAACTCTAAGCAACCCTCTATTAAAGCAGTTTTAAATATATCATGTAATTATGCGTATTTCTCCTCTTTAGGATTTGTCTCATTTTTTCCCCCACTCTCTCTCTATGATACAAGTGGCTAATGACCTCCTTTTCACTACACATTTATGCTGGTTACTGACTGGTCTACCAGGTCACGTAATTATAAGTCAGCATTTCTGCATGTTAGGAAGAGCACATTATCAATAAATGATAAGGCTGCCACTCTGCTGGGGACAATTATCAGTTCAGAATCTGTTTTATTTGCACTATGGCATTCGTTTTGCATAGTGCTTGTGATGGTTCATCAAGGGATCAAGGTTATCTTTTTATTTTACTTTTTGGTTTCTTTTTTTGGTCTGTTTCTTAATTCTTACTTGTGTGTCTCGTATGTTTTCTTTGTTTTGTTGTAGTATTTAGTTCTAGATGCACCTTGACACCATTAACTTTTTTTGGCCTCAAACAATGGTCACAGGAACATTCTTACCTTGAATCATCCCATAGTTATAGAAAAATAAGTACTTAATATTTTTTTGCATATATTTATTTGGGTGGTGATGATAATTTCATGTATGTGCTCAATTTCCTTTTCTTTTTTTCAAGGAGAAAGCAAACTTTCCTCATGCAATTACCAAATTTTCTAGCAATAATTGAATGCCAATATTTTGTTGTGTGGCCACTGCATAAATGAGAAAATTCCTTTCCTCCTTAATGATGGCAAGCCCACCTTTTGCATTTAATTATCATAAGCATGAGTGGCTTCTCATGCTTTGAGAAAAGATCATATTAAGAGCAGCCAAATTTTAAGAAAACCCAAGCTCTCATGCTGTGTTCTTTGGGCATAAATTATCTGCTATTTTAGAAGAAATTTTCTTGTCAGTGCCTTGCATTTGTTTTTTGACCATGTTACTTCATTCTTGTTCCTCATTTGACCTGCTTTTGACCTGCTTTTGATCTGTTTAATTTTCACAGGACCTTTGTTGGTGCCCATTGAGGTATTCCTCTTCATAAAATTATCTACTTCAAACATGTGATATGTTTTATGTTAGTACTAAAATTGGATTTAGGGCCCAATTTCAGCCTAACAATTGAATTTATATTTATAGGGTGGCTATCCTAGATAAAGATCGAACGAGGATCCAAGCAAGAGAAAGAAAAACCGAATTTACGTGGAAAAACCCCTAAGAAACGGGGAAAAACTACGGGAGAAGGAATTCTCACTATGAATGGTCAAAAGTACAGAAGATCTTACAACCATCCTTCAAATGGAAAACAAAAGTGAAGGGTAGGTGCTGTTTCCAATTTGACAGGGCTTCGCCGCTTGGATCTCTGTCTGTCCAAATGAGTTGTGATCCTTGCCTTTTATAGGCATGGGTTGCGTGCTGAGCACGCTTCTTAATTTAATCACGTGTCTGCCAGCTGTCAATCCAGCTAAGCGTCAGCTAACCGTCTAAGCTGTCTCCGGCTGTAATTATTCTACAACTTTCTAGAATGCCAGTACATCCACGGTATCTCTCTTCTAGAAGGCGGAAGCGTCTGACGGAAAACTCTGGATTCCGTTATGTCTGCGCCGGTTCGATGAGCTTCTTTCCGATACCGATATGTCTCATAACGGTTTTGTCATATCGGTTCATGTCGGATCGGCAATGGCGCTTTGTAGTGGATTAATCCGATCCGGTGAGTCACTCATATCGGGACGATATACTGTAGTGCCAGTATGGACTTCTGGACTGTCGCTCTAACACGTGACTTATCCTGATGACTGCCACGTGTCCTACTATTTTCATCCCTATCATTTTACAAACCGAAAGTTGTCAGATGATTCAAATTCCCCATAATCTTTTTCTTGTTTGGTTGTCATAAAAACACGATTGTTTGGTAAACTTTTTACTTGCTTCTAAACTCCCAACTACATCATTACAAAGTGCAGGGCTATTCAAGAATTTAATGCATAGGTTTTTGAATGTACAAAGGTATATCTTTTTGCCAATCCTTTAGGCTTACGTGTTGATGTCATTCCTTAACCTAGTTGGTTTATGATGGCGATTACCTTCTTTGGCAACAACATTTATGTTATGCGCTGAAATATTTTTAATATGGAAGGAGATTTTGGTCTGAGATAAATCCGAGACTAGATGTCTCATTTTTAAGCACACTTTGCTTGCTGGATCTCAAGCACCAATTATGAGATGGTGGTGATTATTTTGCAAATGGTGAGGTATTCTTTTTGATTGATGATTGAGTAGTGGAGACAAAACAAAGTGAAGCTGGAAACAGAATACACAATCCATGTCTGCACAACATGGCCCGGGAGAAAGAATACACAATCCAAGAAGCTTTAAGATCCCTAGCCCAAGGAGACTCAATATTCTTAGAAGGCCCGCTCACTGAAGAAGGAATGAAAGAAATGGAACAGCTCAACAGAAAACTGTATGAGATCCAAGAAGCAGATCACGACAAAAGAAGCTGGAAACTAACACCACAAAGAGAGTTCACAGTACAATCCTACTATAGATTCTTGTTAGATGGGGGAGTCAGGACAGAAATCGAGAAGGAATTCTGGAAACTACCATGTCCTAACAAAATCAAGGCCTTCTTCTGGCTAGTGCTGGATAACAAAATCCTCACTCTAGACAATCTAAGGAAACGTGGATGGAATGGAACTAGATCAACCTGCTACCTGTGTGAGGAACATGAGGAAACGGTACAACACCTACTCCTACAATGTCCATATTCAAAAAGTATATGGTTACACTTCACACAGCTATTTCAGGTAAATCATCCTCCAACACACATACAAGATTTGTGGGGCCGTTCCGCCACCGCCAGACTTTTAAACAGCAACATCCAGATGGGATGGAACCTGCTATCCCTTGCCATTACGTGGACAGTGTGGTTGGAGCGCAATAGGAGATGCTTTCATGATAAACGACGCGTTTTCAAGAAAACAATCCGCGAAATTGACTTCCTAACACTATCCTGGTTTAATGCAGCCCATACATCAAAAAGGCCAAAGCTGGTGGCAATGGAATCAATCGTGAAGAGGAGCTTGGCTTTCACAAGGGAGGAGGATCGACAACTTTCTCCAGGGAGGGACTTCGAAGACACTCAGGCGGAGTAAGCCAAAAGGAAGGAGGGCACACATAATCCACGCAGGACTCACGGGAAATCAAGGGGATCACCTACTGTGTTCATATCAGAAGGGGGGCTATATTTCTGATGTTTCTCATGTAAAGGACCCACAACGGGCTCCATCTATGTTTTATCCTATGTTTTATCTTATGCTTTAATATAAAAGAATGTGGTTTATCCACTTTTATCAAAAAAAAAAAAAAAAAAAAAACAAAGTGAAGCAGGTGATTGTGAATGCTCATGTTATGCAGCATGCCCCAACATCCATTTATAGTTCCTCAAATGTCGGTCAATCTAAAGTGAGCGCAGGTTAAATGCTTCATCATAAGCAGACTGGACTTCCTCCTGTTCTGCAAGTTGTCCAGCTTACTGAATCCAGAGAACGAGAACAGAAAATGTGAAAATAAACCAGACATGAAAAATATTGTAGGTTATTTCAGCTTCATAAAAATGAACTCCTGGTATGTCAATAATTATTAATTCAAGTTTGTGCAAAACTCTAAATCATGATTGTTAGCAACAATCATGTTCTTTTCAGGTATATACTCTCTCACTTGCTCTTGATGTAAAAAAACCTCAAGGAATTGTTTATCTTTAGAAAAAAGAAGGCATTATTTCATCCAAATGTCTAAATGTTGGACTATGAAGTTATCTCAGCAGTTATCTTTTGTTTTTTTTTTTTTGTTTTTTTTTTTTAAATGGATAAACCATATTTATTTATGTAGTTATCTTTATTTTACTCGAGCTTTAAGTGGAGATCCAATGAGAACAATTCATGTTGATCTTCTGAAATCTTGAGCTCATCTGCATTGCAGTTGCTGTGGGAGCCAGGACAATGTTTTATCATCAATGCATGATACCTCAATTATGTAAGTAACCCAGCATGATATTCTTCTCCGTAAGCTCGGATTCGCTTTGGAGAACAGGCATATTTTTTTAAATCTGTAGTGATCTGGTAACCATCACTTATTATAGTGCCCTAATGTTCATCACCTAGACAGAAGGGATTGTTTGAATGCAAGCACCGGATTTCAGGGGGCATAACTTGGATAAATGACAATAATTTGCATGAGTTTCTAGTGAGATTTTTGTCAATGGAATCAAAATTGAGCAGATAATCTAGGTTTTTGGTATGTCTGCCACGATAGGTTTTATGCATCATTTCTCTTGCTGATTGTTTACTATCTCGGTGAAACACTGGCCCAAGTGCATTAATGTCTAGGCTACAGAAACATTTTAGTTTGCTATAAGACTAATCTTTATATAAGACATTTCTATTTTTTGAAGACTGGAAATTTTCTTACTACGCTTGATTGAGTTGCGAAAATATCATTGATACAAAATAGCTATCTTGAATTATGACCTTTATTTGCATTAGACTCATACTTTTTTACGGGACGTCATAGAAATGTTTATAGTTTAACATTTCCTATTTTTGAAAGTTACTTATAGGGGAATAAAAGTGGGGAAAGAAAAAAAAATTAATTAAATATAAATTATTATCATAAAAAAAAATAATATAGTTTAACAAAAAATTAATTAATTAATAATATTAGGTCTGAGTTGAATATGAAAAATTAAGCAAATGATTTTTTTAAGAAAGGTGGATGAATCACATTATTTAAGAGGAGTTATTGCTGTTAGCAAGAATCCCAGGAGAAACACAAAATAATATGCACACACTAGCATGGAAACTCTTAATTTTAGGATAAAAACAAACTCATGCTAAAAATGATATTGTGATACAAATCAAGTTTCTCATTCTTTCTTTCTTACAAATAACAGGACCATACAAGTGCTGGCAGGTAATGTAACTGGAATATAATATAGAACACTGAACAAAGTGACTCACTTATGTTATATCTCTACAAGCCCAATAATTATTGTGAAAAATCGATCTTTTCATCTCTCATCCTAAACTATTTCTTTCACCAAATTTGATTATATCAAGATGACTGAGCAGTGAGCACCCTTGAAAGTATGCATTAAAATTTAAAATTCAAAAATAAAATGGATTATCTTGCAAAGTCACATTACATTGACGGCAAACAATTCATGCCATTGCCAACCATGTAATTTTTCAGTGCTATCAGCTTCTTCCACACTAGCCAGAAGCATTTTTAACCAAGATGGGACCAAGTATAAGTCGACTCAAAATTGGTTAGCTTAAACTCTAGCTTTTCATGGTAAACAATACTTGATTTTAATTTTGGAAGCTCAAACTCATTTCAGTACAGCTCAAGATTAAAATTGAGTATATTTTTAATTTTGAGTCAAGTTTGATTTAGATGGACTACTTGAACTTTTTTTACACTTTGATATAAAAAAATATATAAATTATATAATATTTTAATAAATAAAATTTCTATTTTATAAGATTTCAACTAACTATATAAAAAATAAATTTCTAATGCTAATGCTCATGAGCATAAGGATAGAAAATAAATAGTTTTAATTACCCAAATATTATAATATAAAAAATTCAAATGTGAAAATGATTTGATGAGTATCTATATATAATGCAAAATATGTTTTAATATATATTTTTTATATTTAAAATTTAAAGCCAAGTTTGAGGAATAACATAATCTTTGATAGCGCCATACTTCTCCCCATATTTAGAATTTATTTAAAAAAGTTTAATGGTAGAAAAAAGAAAAATTAAACTTTAACAGAAAATAACTCAATTACTGTTATTTTATTAAAAACATAAATAAAATTTATCACTTTTTCCCCCAAATCTAACTCTTCGGTCAGTTTCATAAATTTGAATCTTTTTTTTTTTTTCCAGAGTAGCATCCTTGTCATATATTGTTATGTTTCACTATGAGACACTACTTAATATAAATTTGGTTTTAGTTTTCATCGGTAGCTTCACAACAGTAATTTGTAAGGACCTTGAAGTCCAAAACAGTATAGGTAAAGAAACAATGCTCCATTTATTTTTTTTTTAAAAAAAGCTCCAAGGTTGCGCCAAGGTTTGAGATTTAGAGATGATGCAAACCAAAAACTTTTCATCTTCACTAGAATAGGAAAGCACAATTACATAATGTTGAATAGGAAAGCACAATTAAATAAATATTGAATGTCATAAAATAATTTCATAACCAACGACAATTTCCTTCCATGTTTGGGAGCCACTGATGTGCTTCTAACCATATTTGTGGGGACTTTGTGGGATTGTGGACATCATTTGGAGGAAATGATTTGAACGTTCCGTCTTTAATGTTGAATATGCCCATATCTTCAAATCCATTTAGATGAATCTCAGGATAATTATCATCAGTGAAGTAGATGCTGTCCTTCTCGTATCCTAAAAGCTCATCGCTTTCCAAGGCCATTGAATAACTGCTGCCCAAAAACAAAATATTGTCTCCTATACTTTTCAACTTCCTAGGTTTCCCAGCTTCTGAATCAAACTTTGAAATCACAAAGGAAGTTGTTTTTACAGTATAATCATCGATATAATTTGTTTCTCTCTCCACAATCAACAACTCTCCCTTGACATTTACCAAATATTTTGGATCGTTGATCAAACCCATGAAATCATAAGATGTAATCAACTTGAGATGCGGAACAAGGTCACAAATCAATAACTGGGCGCAATTAGTCAAAACATATAATTTTTCGTTATGCAATACAAAATCGGTGGCGCAAAGAAAAATTCAAATTTCTAGTGTGGTCCATGTAGCATCACCCGATCTCCAGATTCCTATTTTCCACATACCATAGGAACTAACTACCATATAATCTGAACTCTTCGAGGTCCGCAGATAAAATAGCTTTGAGTACCGCATTTATCTCTCAATTGTTCCTTTGATGTTTCCAACAAGTGTTGATCAATGTCTATAAATCTTAAACTTAGTTCATAACGGTCATCATCCGATAAAGGTAGTGAAGGTAATTTGATTTGAGATTCTGAGAATGGATCGAACAAACAGATTTGTAAGTTGATATCGACTGTCACTAGCCAACCATGCGAGGAACCGCAAATATGATGCCCGCATAATGAAAATTTAGAGAAGTCTATGTGATAAACCCTTTGAGTAGATAAACTGAAAAATCTTGTGGATATTTCTTTGTATGCATCAAAAAAGACTAATATTGGGAGGCCAAGTCTTTTTGAAAGATAATGTCTCTTTTTTGCCACCACAGACCAAGATGGGCAAATTGGGCCCCATTTGATATAATTTTGAAGTGGAAGGTAATGATAATATTTTCTCGAACATATTTCAGAAGCTCCTCATTGGAAAGTGCCATAATTGCTGCAAATTTAGTGCAAACAAAGTAGATTTCACTTATTAATTCAAACAATATTTGATAGTAACATAATATAATATAGAAATAATAAGAAAGACAAGAAAAAACACAGACACGCACTCAAGACTTGGTTGTTCCAGTCTTAGTGGAGAATGTTCAAATGTTCCTATATATTAAAACATGTGCGTACTAATGTTGATAGAGAGAGTTGGAATGTGTTTAAATATAGATAATAATCAAAACAATATAAAAGACATACTTTGAGAATATGAGAAGCCACAAACTGAATTAGTTACTTGCTTGTCTGGCACTCCTATCCTATTTATAGAGAGATAAGTAGTCACAACTTTGATAGACATCAAAAAGAGTTATTCTTCAACTCTTAGTAGGATTTAGAATTCAGTTTTAATTTGATTTAGACTAACATAGTTTTAGATAATCCCCTGTATATAAGTTTTGTTTTAATTATATATTAATGTTTTATTCAAAATATTTATGTATTTATTATTTCTCCAACTCAGAATAGACTATAGAGATAAGGGGCAACCACTTCACCAATATATATGCAGAGAACTAGAAAAATCAACAAACTAATCATTTTAAGAGTCTTATCTACACCACAACAAAGTTCTCGTAGCTCAAACTCTCAAAGTTCTAGACACCGGAACAACAAACTTCCAGTCGGCACAGTATAAATGGGCTCGAGTTGTGTACGGGCCCATGGGTCCGCCCATAAATTAAAAAACAAAAACAAGAAAACTCAGAATTTTTTTAAAAAATAATAAACCAGAGAATACCTAAAAATTTTAAAAAATCCTAAAAAATAACAGAAAATTCGAAAAAACCTCATAAACCAAAAATCCTTGTCTCTCTCGGCACCTGATCCAAGAGAGAGATAGACTAGGAGATTGAGAGAGGGCAGAGAGATTGAGGGGGAGACAGATCTGAGAGAAACGGAGAGATTGGGAGAGAAAGATGGAGTGATTGGGAGAAGGAGATAGAGATTGGGAACAGATCATAACTTGGAAGCTCCGATTTTTTTATTTATTATTTTAATGTTTTTATTTATTAATATATTATTGTAAATTAAATGCGCCCTTTGCCTTCGTTGTTGGAAGTCGTGGTCGTGGGTTAACGCGCACACTCACATACGCAGCCGAATAAAAAATTGGGATATTACAGTTAGGTTTTTAAAAAAATTTCTTTAACCTATTTTACATGCATCAACACATCTAATAATCTTCTCCAAAAAAAACACATCTAATAATTAATTATAATACATTATATATATATATATATTATTTGAATGAATAAATAAAAAAATACTTACTTGGAATCACTTCTTCTTCTAAAAATCTTATTTGAAATCGCACAAGTGTACAATTGACTTCTCTTAATAATTTGAATTATTCTCACTAAAGAGGAAACCCAGAAAGAAGAGAATACTTAAGATCACTGTGTCTATTCTCTCATTATATCTCTCTCTTATATAAGTAAGAGTGTCATAGTCTCACTCAAATCCATATTGATAAACCATAAATTTCAAATATTAAATCTTAATCAAATTATGATTATCTCCTTTTTATCTCTTCCCTACAAGATTAACCAAAGTCAAATGGTATAATAAATTAGATTATGTTGGTTGAATCATATTAAACCACAATTATGATCTCTCAATTAGTCAACCCAATTAACCCTAATCAATCTATTCTTAGTTCTATAATGTACTCAGGTTCCGACTAGAGGGAAGCACGACCCAAGTTTTAACTTGACCCGGCCCAGAACTGGCCCAACAAAATCCTCCAGGCCAGCCGACCAGATGGGTCGAACCAGAAAACCATAATCGACCCCCTACAATAGTGGGTCTGTACGACTTGGCAAAATCCCAACTTGTGATCCGGCGGGTTGACCCAATTTGGGCCTAGAAATTTTTTCTTTGAATTATATAGATTAAGTGTTTTTCCTTGAAGAGAGATTTTTGCATTCCCTGATTACTAATAATGAAGGTTTTTTATAATTATTTCCTTATTTTAAGTAGATTGCCATTTATATGCTCTTTTGTTATTTTATAATTTTTTTGTTTTCTCAATTTTTGAATAATTAGGGTAGAATAATGGATTTTATAGATTGAGTTTTTTTTTTCCTTGAAGAGAGATTTTTGCATTCTCTACTTGCCAATAATGAAAGTTTTTTATAGTTATTTCCTTATTTTAAGTGGATTGATATTTATATGCTCTTTTGTGATTTTATAATTTTTTTGGTTTTCTTAATATTTGAATAATTAGTGTGGGATATGAATTTTATAGATTGATCTTTTATTTTTTTTTTTCCATAAAGCGAGATTTTTGCATCTTTTGATTGTCAAAAATGAAGGGTTTTTTATGGTTATTTCCTTATTTTAAGGAACTTGCCATTTATATGCTCTTTTGTGATTTTACAATTTTTTGGTTTTCTTAATATTTGAAAAATTATTTGGAGAGCGACATGGAGATAGAGACTCCATATAGCTGACTCCGTCTAGTACGGAAATAACCCTTAGTTGTTGTTGTCGTTGCTGTTGTTGTTAATATTTGAATAATTAGTGAAGAATAATGAATTTTATAGTTAGAGCTTTTTTTTCCTTTGAGTAGAGATTTTTGTATTTTTATGATTGTCAATAATAAAGATTTTTTATAGTTATTTGCTTATTTTAAGTAGCTTGTCATTTAAATGCTCTTTTGTGATTTTATAATTTTTTTGATTTTCTTAATATTTGAAAAATTAGTGTCGGATAATGAATTTTACAGATTGAGCTTGTTTTTTTTTATTAAAGAGAGATTTTGCATTCCATTGCCAATAATAAAGGCTTTTTATGGTTATTAATTTTTTTACTTAAGTAGCTTGTCATTTATATAATTTTTATGATTTTATAATTTTTTTAAATGATAAAAACCTGTGGGTCGGGCCATGAACCGTCGGGTTACGGCCCAACCCGCCAATTCTATAGGGTGGCCCTGGCCAGGTCTGGGTCAACCGAAGATGACCTATAACCCAACCCTATGAATAATTAGTTATTTATTATTAAAATGTCACTGAAGCTGCTATTGGGAACTAAAGCAATAATTAATCTCTCATGAATCAATATTTTGTTATATCAGGCAACCCTTTTACCATACCAGGTGATGAAAGAAAGTTTCAATATAATTCACTTCTATTTACAAATCACTAAAAAAGATAAAATTAGGATAGCAGAGGAGGATTTTAAAGCAGTAATATTTCTCTATTCTATTCTGTTCTTTATTGATATTTATATTTCTAATACAACTTTATCTAGAAGGATTTTGACACTGCTTTTTCTAATATTTCTATGCGCCATTTGGGGGTTGTTCTTGTTTTGATCAATGGAAAGTTTCTAAGACATGTTTTTATTGACAATAGTATCCCCACCCATGATGAACAGAACAGGCTGTGCTGGTGTCTCCTCTGTTTACTTAATTCCAGCATATAGTATCAAGGCTATTTGGCTAACATTTTTCTACGTACAAATTCTTAATAGATGGGTTAGCTTGTTGGTTGGGGTGGTTCCAGTTCCCACAAATTGTTTTATCTGTTGTGAAAGATTAGTTTAATCAGTTTGATGTTTACCATAAGATCAACTCTTCATGCAGACTGCTTGGCTTCACAAATATGTATGAAGTACTACCTGATGCTGCTTGTGGATATGGTTCAGATCCTCCATCCACATAAGGTTTTTAATAAGCAAAACTCAATTATTACATTACATTACATCACTACAAACATGCACAACAAACATCCCAGTCAGCCCAGTATAAATGGGCCTGTGTAGTGCACTGGCCCACGTGTCCCTGCCTACAAATTAATAAAAAAAGAAAACAAAAAACTGACATTTTTAAAAAAAAAAATAATAATAAAACAGAAAATACCTAAAATAATTCAAAAAATCCTAAAAAATTACAGAAAATTCGAAAAAACCTCAAAAAACCAAAAATCCTTGTCTCTCTTGAGAAGAGGGCAGAGAGATTGAGGGGGAGACAGATTGAGAGATGGAGAAATTGGGAGAGTGGAGAGAGAGAGAAGGGGAGAAATCAGAGGGAGTGAAAGAGATTGGGAGACAGAGAGAGAGATTGGGAGAGATAATAATGTGTCAAAGGCCCTTTTTTTATTGGACCAGCCCAGTAAAATCTATCGGATCAGTCGATCTGACGGGCTTGGCTGACAAATTGTAACCGGCCAATTACGGATTGGGGTTTTCCCAAATCGACCCCTCAGCTCAACCTGTCAACTCGCTTGGTGGACCCGCTGCATGACCTCTTTGGTGCAGTTGGCAGCCCAAGTTGGAATATCTTATTTTAATTATTTTGTAAATAAATTTTTTTTTAAAACAATCTATTTACATTTAAAGTTAAATATAAAAATTTGAACATACATCTTTATTATTATTATTAAAATAATAAATAATCCTTGAAAACTTTTGAAATCCTTATATAATCCTTACAACTTTCAGTATCCCTATTTAGTCCTTCCTTTATCCAAGAATTTATTTTTCAATCCAAACATCAACAAACGGTGTTATTTATTGGGTGAAAAGACAATATTGCCCCTGAAGAGGAAATTGGTTTTGTTACACTCGTACATGTCAGCCAGAGCAAGTCACATCTCATTGATGACATTTGTTAGGACTACATATAAAAAACAACAAGAGTCATTTACATGCATATAAGATTATTTAATGCCCAACATACCAAACCAAATCAATTGATTAAAAATGACTTATTATGTTCAAGATTTTGATGTTACTAATTCTTCTTCATATATATAAATTAATAGTTATATGTGATATCATTTTAAGATATATATATATATATATATATATATATATATATATATATATATATATATATATATATATATATATATGGTTATAACAATAAATAAATAAATGTGATAAAATTATATGTTTTTAGCATGTTTAGTGTTACCATATTTTTTTTTATGGAATTTAAAATTTTATAACAAAATTTTATAATCATCATTTGGTAAAAAAATTTACAAAGAAAATTTATATTAAATGATTGGATTAAAAGAGGTCTCTCCACCTCTTTATTTTTTTTCCTTTGATATTCACAAGTTTGTTTCTCACCTCTCTAATAATAATAATAATATTAATAATAATAATAATAATAATAATAATAATAATAATAATAATAATAATAATAATGAAATAAATTTACATATCCATACAAAAAACTATAATTCCAAATATACTGTATGGTCACAAATTTTAGTGACGATATGCATGGGCACAAGCCGTGCATAAGTGGTTCATGGATGACGTCTAGCACACAGTTGCCTGAGTCCAGGAAAGGTGTTCTGTGAAAAAGGCCACGAACGCAGGCTATCTTAGAGGGTGCTTGATCGTGCTGAGTATATGGTTTTATGAAGTAATTGGTAGTGGCCAAGAATTTTGTGTTACGGTGACCAGCTGCAAGAAAACTGCTATTGTCAACACACTTATCGCATCTTTCAAAGGGAAAGAAGGAAGGGTACTTCGGTGTTTCAACTCTTAAATCTTTAGTGTAACACTTTAAGTCTTTAGTTTTGGGCGGAAGTTTTTAGTATTAGAATAAGGTCTTTAATATACTTGTTGAAGTCTTAACTACTTCCTTTAACTCTTTAGTATTTGTTTAAAGTCTTTAGTATTACGCTAAAGTCTTTACTATTATACTAAAGTTTTTATTATCGGTTGTAAATATTTAGTATTACGATAAAGTCTTTACTATTCTACTAAAGTATTTATTATCGGTTGTAATGTTACTAAGCCCTTGTTTGGTTCAGAGGGGGAGTTTGGAGGGGAGGGGTGAGGGGGAGGTTGGAGGGGAGGGATTTGAAGGGTTTTGGAAAATTTTATGTTTGGTTCAACAAGGGAGTGAGAAGGAGGAATCTTTCTTTTTATTTGGTTGTAAGTAAGAGTGAGAAGGAGTGTAATGTGCATTTGACCAATTTGCCCTTTAGTATGAAATAAATAATGATAATATTTGGTTGAAGGAAAAAGTGAGAAAAAGTGTAATGTGTATTATTACTATTAATTTAATACTAATTAATATTAATTATATTAAAGCTAAAATTATATGAATTTCAGTATAATTAATACTAATTATTAAACCAATACAATTTTTAGTACTATTAATTATATTAGTATAAAAGTTAGCATCAAACTATTTAATATTAATTATATTAAAGATATTAATTATATTAATTTAAGTATAGTTAATATTAATTATTAAAACAATACAAATTTTATTATTAATAATTATATTAGTATAAAAGTTAAAATTAGACTAATTAATATCAATTATATTAAAGCTAGTATAAAAGCTAGGACTTAGATGGAATTTTAAAAATAAGTGGAGGGCAAGATGGTATTTTCAAGTGATTTTTTGAGTTTAAAAAATGAAAACTTTCCACCCCTCCAAAAAAAACCCGATTTGGGGGAGTGGAAAATTAGGAGTTTGGAGGGATTTGTCACCCCTCCCCCCCCCCCCCCCCCCCCCCCCCCCCCCCCCACACCCCCAACCAAACACAAAAAAAAACCCCAAATCCCTCCTTACCCCCCCAAAAACCTCCAACCAAACATGGGGTAAAGTTTTTGTAATATTGTCTCACAGTTCCCCGATCTTGTACCAACCAACGCAGAAGAGGCTGTCGTCCCCAATATCCAGGTACCACAAGGCACGACGGAAGGTGTTGGCCCAAGAGTGGCGGAAGGTGTGAAGCTCAGCCAGAAGAGGAAAAAGTAGAAACCCCATCGCTAATGAAAATACTAAAGGCTTTTACATGTTTGTAATACACGATTGAGGGAAATAATAAGCATATTCAGTTTTATATGGCCAGAGAAAAAAGACAGTGAATTACGTTGGAAACAAAGACCCGCACTCGCCGGCTACGGTCACTTCACCTGTGTCCATAATAAGTTCGACCATATTCTTCTCGAATGAGTGAAAAATGTTGCACATACGCACAAAGTCCGTAGAATTGTCAATTGGACAAGTTGTTCTATGATCGTCTGGTGCGATATAACTCACTCTCACGCCAGATGGGTCAAAATCCCACCATTCACATATATCATCCATTACCAACTCTCAACAAGTCAGCACTGTGAGCTCCAAGGTTAGACCTTCTCGCCTATATCGCGCGACAGCGAAGATGGTTTCTATCGAAATCCTGCAACAAAAACGTTGTTGCAAAAACATCAGAATTATACTATGCAAGCTATGAAAAAAATAATAGAAAAGTGAGCGTAGGATAAAACTTTTGTTGTTTGTCGTTGTAAGACTCTCCCACCCAGGCTTTTGCCGCCCGGTCTTGGTAGCTTCTCTACAATACTAAAACACAACACAATCTCTCTGCAAAATAAGAAAGGAAGAAGACGAAACGAAGGAGAAGAAGAGTTGCTTCTCTTGCAAGCATGGAAGTACACAACAGGGACTGTACGTGACAAGCATTGTGGCCTGCTCCCTGTCTTTTCAGCCAAAAGGTGCATTTTGGGTGGGTACCGGGAAGGGCATTTTCGGGTTAAAACAAAAAGGTAACGGGAAATGTGACGCCAGGGACCTAAAAGTAATTAATTTAAAAAAGAAGGACTGAAAAGTATACTTTTTTGTCAGAGGTACTGAAAAGGAAGAATGTAAACAGTCATGGACTGTACGGTAATTTTCCCTTATATATATGTAATCAATTATATAAATAGGTATTATCATTATAAGGGAATTGTATATATAGAAATTATCATTATATACGAGTATATATTGAATAAAATATCACAATAATTAAGGTAGTTACAAGCAATTCAATTACATACTAAATAAGCAAAAATCTATACTTTAAATTCTAATTTAAATAGAAACCAAATATTGATGCAAGTTTTGATTGTGTTATATACTTGTATGTTTTTTCTATTTTTAAAAAATTATTTCAATATTTTCTGCCATTTTTTAATAGAGGGAGCAAAAAGGTAGAGGGAAAAAAGGTAGAGGGATTATTATGGGTATTCTACATACAAATAAACATAATCCAAAATCCATTTTTTTTTATCCATCTTAATTTATTAAAGAGTAATGATATATATCATGACTGGACTTCTCGAATAGACTTCATGAAATGATCTCAACCATCCATGTCATCTCGAGATCATCAATACCACAATCTCGAGATGACATGGATGGTTGATATCATTTCATGACGTCTATTCAGGAAGCCTAATCATGATGTATATCATTACTCTTTTTTAAATCAAACACCAAAAAATTTATAACCACTTTTTATATCCTTTTAACGAAACACACTCATCTAAATCTGCATCCCTAAATATCCCCATCTAAACCCATCTAAAGAATGAACACTTGCAAACAATCGAAGAGAAAATAAAATAATTTTAGGATAAAAACAAACTCATACTAAAAATGGTATTGCTCACAAATCAAGTTTTCTCATTCTTTCCTTCTTACAAATAACACGGATATAAAAGTGGAGTCCAAAAACACAAGTTACGGAATGGGTTTTGTCATCCATACTACATATACTTAGCTTCTTCTCTTCTTGTTTGGTGCCTTGTTTGTGTGTTGAACCTCTTGGAAGGCTGGCTGGAGTTGTTTGCTTGGTGAGACAACTGTCCAGCACCATCACGGAGCTTAGGAGAACCGCGTTTGCTCTGATCTTTGAGAGGTGAAACCTAAGGTCATGACAACACGTACCCCTTCCCCTTTATCGGACTACTCATGTAATAAATGCCCCGTGTCTTCAAAATCATCCCAGTTCCTTGGTGATTGCGGTAGTCCACTTGATTGAAGACTTCTGAGACATTGAAGAATAAATACAAGTAAGAAATTCATATGTAAATTCATGGATGATTGCAATACTTTTCAAAATATATATATATATATATATAATTTTAAATAAATCTCATACAAAAACTTATCAAGAATCCTAAATCACATACAAAAACATCAAGATCTGAACTACCTTGCTAATTAGGAAGTGAGAAATCCCAATCATCCTCTCAAAACCGCTAAAACACATTAAGACATTCGTTTGAAAAGTAAAGAAGAAAAGAAGAAAAGAAGCAAAAGAAGAAATGAGTGATAAAATTAATTAATTAATTAAAAAATAAATTAAATAGACTATAAATTTTAAATTTTTTCTTTTAAAATTTTAAAATACTTCCAATCACCTATATCAATTATGACATCATTATAAACAAAGATTTAAAATTTTAGCGTTAATTTTTTTTAACCACTTGAACAATGTTGCTTTTTCGATACGGCACCCCAACTTTTTTAACTCTATAAAACAGCCGCAAATTTTCTAAGTTTCAGATGGGTACCTTTGTCATCACGCAGGCGACGCACGTGAGCTTAACTCATAATCTGTTCATTAACTTCAAAATAATCGTAACTTTATCATTAATCTTAAACCTAATCGTTATAAAGACTAACAACTTCAAAGTAATTAAATTTGCTATTTTGAAACTTAGAAAAAGTTGTGGTTATTTTATAGAGTTAAAAAAGTTGAGGTGCTGGATCGAAAAAGCAACATTGTTCAGGTGGGTTAAAAAAATTATCCAAAAATTTTCTTATAAAAGATTTACAATGATATAATAATAAAAATATTATTACGAGTAATATATACAAATCGATTAGATTTATCAATAGACTTATTGAATTATTGAAACTAATCAATTTTTATCGGAATGATCAACACCATCAGCTCATAGATATTAGGGAAAATAATTTTACAGTCCTTGACTGTTTATTTTCTGATTTTTCAGTCCCTTTGACAAAACATTAAACTTTTCAGTCCTCCCTTTTAAAATGAATTACTTCTAGGTCTCTATCGTGACCTTAACCCGTTACTTTTTTATTAAAATCCCAAAATACTCTCTTCTCCTCCAGCCCAAAACTCACCTTTTTGGCTGAAAGGACAGGAAGCATGCAGCCAACTTTTATACTTCCATTCTTTCAAAAGAAGTGAAGCCTCTTCTCTTCCTTCCTGTCTTTTCCTTCTCTTCTTCTCCTTCATTTTTTCTCCTTCCTTTCTTCTTTTGCAGAACGATTGTGTTGTGTTTTTATTCTTGTAGAGAAGTTACGACGTAACTTAGTCTGGGGCGGCAACAGGCTAGGTGGGAAAGTCTTGCAAAGACAAACAACCAAGGCAGATCCATTTTCCCATTGTTTTTTCATGGCTTGCGTCGTATAATTATGTTGTTTTTGCAAAAGACATTCTTGTTGCAGGAGTTCGATGGAAACCATTTTCCTCGTCGCGCGATATGGGAGAGAAGGTCTAGCCTTGGAGCTCACAGTGCTCACTTGTTGGGAGTCAGTAATGGATGACATATGTGAACAGTGGGACCTTGAACCCTCTGGAGTGAGAGTGAGTTATATCGCACCAGACGAACAAAGAACAACTTGTCCCATTAACAATTCTACAGATTTTGTGCGTACGTGCAACATTTTGCAATCGTTCAAAAAGAATATGGTCAACCTTATTATGGATATAGGTGAAGTGACCGTTGGCGACGAGTGTGGGTCTTTGATTCCAACGTAATTTATTGTCTTTGTTATCTGGCAATGTAAGCCTTTAATATGTGCTTGTTATTTCCCGCAACCGTGTATTACAAACACATAAGCATTTACGATTTTCTTTAAGTTTTTAGAATTGCTCTTATCTCTTTATTATAGACCAAATATCTTTAGTATTTGTTTTATCTCTTTATTATCGACCATAAAGCTTTAGTATTTATCTTATCTCTTTATTATTTACAGTAAGTGTTTAACATCAGTCGTATCCGCTTAGTATTGCGTCGTTCTGTTTAGTATTGTCTTACTTAAAAGAATCCTTTTTTAATCATCATGGACCCTCTAGTTGAGAGCATGTCCTTGAACATTGTGGGTTCTTCTCAATATCCCTAGATTGCAGTGCTCAGAGTTGACGAACGATTTGAAAATGTGCAACACTTCAGGGATGCCCTCCGTGACTTTGCTATCAAAAGGGAATTTGACTTTACGTTCATTAAAAATGACAGAGAAAGGGTGACAACCAGATGTGCCAAGGCAGACTGCAATTGGAGGGTCCATGCTTCTCGAGAGGGAAATCTGCAAACTTTTCGAATAAAGACATTGCAGCTCACACATGTATGTGGTGGTGGTATAGGGACAAGTTCCCACTCGAAAGTATCTAGAAAATGGGTTTGCGGTCGTGTGATCCAGAAGTTCAAGGATCGACTCTTGTATCGGGTCATTGACATTCAACGGGATATTTTGCGAGAGCACGACGTGTGTCTTCCGTAAAGGCAAGCATGGATGGGAAAAGAGGTTGCCCAAAGCGCTCTCTATGGGAGTGAGGTACAGAGCTACGATTTGTTATTATGGTATGTAGAAAAGGTGTTGGCGACAAATCCCGGTAGCATTGCCGTATCCTGTGTAACTCTTTAGTATCTCGTATAACTCTTTAATATCAGACCTAAAACTTTATTATCTAGTGTAACTCTTTAGTATCTCGTATAACTCTTTACTATCAGGCCTAAAGCTTTACTATCTAACTTAAGTCTTTACTATTGAATGGAAAGCTTTATTATCCAGCACAACTCTTTACTATCTTGCTTAAGGCTTTACTCTTTGCTGGAAGCTTGATTATCTCTTACAAACGCTTATTGTTCGCAAGTACAAGCTCATGAATATGATGTATGCCCGGCGTGAGCATGTCCAGCGCTGGGGAACACATCTTTGCCCAGCAATACATCGAAAGTTCGAGGATACTATCGAGTCAAGCCGCTTGCTCCGTGTAGGCCGTTCAGACGGTGAGCAATTCGAAATTATGGAACAATGCAGCTATGCAGTCAATTTGCAGACAAGGACATGCTATTGCAGATGTTGGGAAGTCTATGGAATACCTTGCATGTAGGCTTAGAGAGGAAGAGAGAAATAAACCGAGTGTTAGAAAGAAAAAATGAGAATAAATAGAGACTCAGAAAGAGAGACAACAAGGGATAGAGAGAGAAGATATGAAAAACAAGAAAGAACATGGGGTAGAGAGAAGAGAGAGGGCAACATGGACAAGAGAGAGAGAGAGAGAGAGTTAGAGAGAGACAAAGGTTTTGAGAGAGAAGAGAATTAACTCATATTAGAGAAAAAAAAGAAATTCTGATTTAGAGAGAGAGAACATGGGATAGAGATAGGATAAAGAGAGAAAATAGAGAAAAGAGAGAGCAACAAGATCTTTTTCTATAATAAATAACTCTTGTGTGAGAATGAACTGAAAAATAAGTCTTTGAAAGAGGAGAGACTATTTAGAGATACCAAAAGTTATGGGGACTATATAGAGATTTTAAAAATTTATAGGGACTATATGTTATTTATCTCTAGATATTATGATTCTATGAACATTTTCTTAGAAATTAAGCTGCCATGGTCCCATGTGTTCGATCTTCTGCTTTGTCTCGGCCAGAAGCAGAGTGTGTCCATCTGACGGCAAAGAACACTAAGATGACACGCTTTGAGAAATCAACGGCTGTGATTATCTTGCCACGACAGAAATAACACCCCCCAAATCCAGTTCTCCCTTCCGACGATGCTTCGCTTCCTCAAAGAAGGTTTTAATTCCAGAAACGAGAGCGAGAGGCAGAGGCGAAGAGCAGCGACGATCGCGAGATCTCGCTCCTTGACGACGCTTGAACTTATCAACGCCGGCGAAGTCCTCCAGATCTGAGATCCTGAGGTAGGGATCGAATCCTTCTATTCCGATCTCTCCACAGATCGCTATTCTCGACATCAGATCGGAGCTGCAACTCTAACCATAGATCCCTTGCACTGTCTGGTAGGAATTGGAAGGAGATCCTAGGATGTTGACGAAGTTCGAGACGAAGAGCAATAGGGTGAAGGGGCTGAGCTTCCACAGCAAGCGACCATGGATCCTAGCGAGCTTACACAGCGGTGTGATCCAGCTCTGGGACTACCGCATGGGCACCCTTCTCGACCGTTTCGATGAGCATGACGGCCCTGTTCGTGGCGTCCACTTCCATAAATCCCAGCCACTCTTCGTCTCCGGAGGTTCTTCTATCCATCTCGTTTCTCTTATATATTTTATTAGTATCTAATTTCAGATCCGAGTCTGGATTTTCTATATTTATCCTCAGATCTAGGTTTTGATCTGAGCGATCTATGATTTAGATTGGCATGTTGCTAGATGCATGTGATTACTATTGTGATCTTCCATTCAGAGTGAATGTTGATCATGATATACTCTCTTTCGATTTTAATTGTAGAATCTCGATAATCAATTTTATGTTCTTGTTTTTCTTGCTTTTTTTTGGTGATCGACCTAAAACAAACAGTACAGATTGGTTTTAGAATCGTTTCAATCCGTACAGAAGAAATGGTTATGTATAAAGTGTTTGTAAACAGGAATCTGTCTGGTATGCATGGTAGGATACTAGGATCTGAGCCTTTGCATATGATTTTTTTTTATTATTATTATTTTGGATGTCCTCATTGTTCTAACTCTCTTCTAGATCCATTTTCTCTGAAGAAATTGGAACTACATTTTAGATGAACTACCAAGTTATTTCTTGTGTCATATTTTTAAGACAGTGACTAAAGGGACAGGATGGGACTTGGGTTTTTAAATTTTATTTCTGATATGCTATGTGATGTGTGTATGCTGAATATCTTGCTTATGATATTGTCAAGGTTCAATCAGGTTTATTTTGTTTGAGATTCTTTTGTGCCTACCATATATAGTCTGGAACAGCATAGCGCCCCATCCAGTCTCCTGTCAACAAACTAAATTAATTCTTAAGGTTATGAACCTGTGATACTCACAATGGAGATCCTATTACAGGAGATGACTACAAAATCAAAGTTTGGAATTACAAGACACATCGATGCTTATTTACACTTCTGGGACACCTTGATTACATCCGTACGGTTCAATTCCATGATGAGCACCCATGGATCGTCAGTGCCAGTGATGATCAAACCATCAGAATATGGAACTGGCAATCACGCACTTGCATGTCTGTGTTAACCGGGCACAACCACTATGTCATGTGTGCCTCATTTCATCCAAAAGAGGACTTGGTTGTTTCAGCTTCACTAGATCAAACAGTTCGTGTTTGGGATATTGGGGCAATGAGGAAGAAAACAGTGTCCCCAGCTGATGATATCTTACGGCTAAGTCAGATGAACACTGATTTGTTTGGGGGTGTTGATGCTGTTGTCAAGTATGTCTTAGAAGGCCATGATCGTGGTGTCAATTGGGCGTCTTTCCATCCTAGCCTGCCTCTTATTGTCTCTGGAGCTGATGATCGGCAAGTGAAATTATGGAGGATGAATGGTAATTTATTCACATACACAATTGTAACTATTGTTCATCGTAGTGTATATCATGTTTTTTCCAAAAATCAAACACCTTTATGCGCCATCACTCTTCATTTTTGGTATTATGTATTATTTGATACATGGTCTTTTCTCATCATTTCCAAATTGCAACATATCAGGATAATGAGGAAGTGATATATTGTTTGATCATGGTAATTGCAAGTGCTCTTTGTTTTATCGACAGGAATGATATCTTGCTCATTTTGACCTGCACTACATGTTCGTCATTCTATTTACTCTTAAAATGTTAGAAGGAAATAAATGATGTCCATTACTAACTTGTTAGTAATTCATGGTGATCTATTGAATGTAGGAGTATTAAGAAGACAATGGGAAAATGGTGTCACCTTGTGTTTTGTGATAGTATATGGAAAATATATATTGTGTATTTTGGCACATTCTTACAATCTTGTCTATTTTTCTTGTTGTGTTTAATGTTTGCAAAATCATTGACACTTGCCATCCTTCTTGCTTTTAGATTCGAAGGCCTGGGAGGTAGACACATTGAGAGGGCACATGAATAATGTATCATGTGTAATGTTCCATGCAAAGCAGGACATTATTGTGTCCAACTCAGAAGACAAAAGCATCCGTATCTGGGATGCGACTAAGCGTACTGGTGTTCAAACCTTCCGTCGGGAGCATGACCGTTTTTGGATTCTCTCTGCCCATCCAGAAATGAACCTTCTTGCTGCTGGTCATGACAGTGGCATGATTGTCTTCAAATTGGAGAGAGAACGCCCAGCCTTTTCTGTGAGTGGTGATTCCATATACTACGTCAAAGATCGCTTCCTGCGATATTATGAGTTTTCATCTCAGAAGGAAGTTCAAGTGGTTCCAATAAGAAGACCTGGTTCTGTTATTTTGAATCAAGGTCCAAGGACACTGTCTTATAGCCCTACAGAGAATGCTGTCTTGATCTGTTCTGATGCAGATGGTGGATCATATGAACTCTTTATTGTTCCAAAAGATGCTGCAGGAAGAAGTGAATTCATGCAGGATGCGAAGAAAGGGTCTGGAGGATCAGCTGTTTTTGTAGCTCGTAATAGATTTGCAGTGCTTGACAAGAGTAACAACCAAGCATTAGTTAAGAACCTTAAGAATGAGATCGTGAAGAAGAGTGTTCTTCCTATTGCCACCGATGCAATTTTTTATGCTGGTACAGGCAATTTGTTGTGCAAGGCTGAGGATCGTGTTGTTATCTTTGATCTTCAACAGAGGATTATCCTTGGTGATCTTCAGACCCCTTCTGTTAAGTACATTGTCTGGTCAAGTGACATGGAAAGTGTTGCCTTACTCAGTAAACATGCTATTGTTATTACCAACAAGAAGCTTGTTCACCGATGCACATTGCATGAGACAATCCGGGTGAAAAGTGGAGCCTGGGATGAGAATGGTGTCTTTATATATACGACGTTGAACCACATCAAGTATTGCCTTCCCAATGGAGACAATGGTATTATAAAAACTCTTGATGTTCCAGTATACATCACTAAGGTTTCTGGGAGCAACATTTATTGCTTGGACCGTGATGGGAAGAATCATGTCATATCAATAGATGCGACTGAATATGTCTTCAAGTTATCCCTTCTGCGAAAAAGATATGACCATGTAATGAGCATGATAAGAAGTTCACAGCTGTGTGGGCAGGCTGTGATCGCATACCTCCAGCAGAAAGGGTTCCCTGAGGTAGCTCTACATTTTGTTAAAGATGAGAGGACCAGATTCAACCTGGCACTTGAAAGTGGGAACATTCAGATTGCTGTTGCTTCTGCAAAAGAGATTGATGAGAAAGATCACTGGTATAGATTAGGTATTGAGGCCCTTCGTCAGGGAAATACTAGTATTGTGGAATATGCATACCAGAGGACAAAGAACTTTGAGAGGCTTTCTTTTCTTTATCTTGTGACTGGCAACATGGAGAAACTGTCAAAAATGCTAAAAATAGCTGAGATCAAGAACGATGTGATGGGGCAGTTCCATAATGCCTTGTATCTCGGTGACATTCAGGAACGTGTGAAGATTTTGGAGAAGGCAGGACATTTACCTCTTGCATACATCACAGCTGCCACACATGGGCTTACAGAGGTTGCTGAGAAGCTTGCGGTAGAGTTGGGAGACAACCTTCCTTCTCTACCTGAGGGAAAAGCTCGAGCTCTTTTGGTGCCACCTCCGCCCCTTATGTGCGGTGGAGATTGGCCCTTATTGAGGGTGATGAGAGGCATTTTCGAAGGTGGTCTGGATAGTGTGGGGAGAGGAGGACCTGAAGAAGAAGAAGAAGAAGAAGCTAATGGTGCTGACTGGGGTGATGCGGGCTTGGATATTGTGGATGTGGAGGGCGCAATGCAGAATGGTGATATCAGTGTAGATATTGAGGAGGGTGAAGCTAATGATGAGAATGAGGAAGGAGGATGGGATCTTGATGATCTGGAATTGCCAGCAGATGTTGATACTCCCAAGGCCACATCTAATGTACGGTCTTTATTTGTAGCACCCGTGCCAGGCATGCAAGTGAGCCAAATCTGGATCCAGAAATCATCTCTTGCTGGGGAGCATGCAGCTGCTGGAAATTTTGATACTGCCATGCGATTGCTGAGCCGGCAATTAGGCATCAAGAACTTCGCTCCATTGAAGCCCATATTTTTGGATCTGTTTATGGGCAGCCACACATACTTGCAAGCCTTTGCCTCAGCTCCTGTTATATCAATTGCTGTGGAGAAGGGATGGAATGAGTCAGCCAGTCCTAATGTGAGGGGCCCTCCAGCACTTGTGTTCAAGTTATCACAGTTGGATGAGAAGCTTAAGTCAGCATACCGAGCCACAACAGATGGTAAGTTTCCAGAGGCTTTAAGGCAATTCCTTAGTATCTTGCACACGATTCCACTTATTGTTGTTGACTCAAGGAGAGAGGTTGATGAAGTGAAGGAGCTTATTGAAATTGCTAGAGAGTATGTCTTGGGGTTGAAGATTGAGGTTAAACGCAAGGAAACAAAGGATAATCTGGTAAGGCAGCAGGAGTTGGCAGCATACTTCACCAACTGCAGGCTTCAAAAGATTCATGCAAGGCTTGTGCTCACGAGTGCTATGACCATCTGCTTCAAGGGAGGAAATTACTCCACTGCTGCCAATTTTGCTAGGATGCTTCTAGAGAGCAGTCCAGCTGAAGCCCAGGCAAGGAAGGCAAAGCAAGTGCTGCAGGCTTGTGGTGATAGGAAGGACGCAGAGCAACTGAATTATGACTACAGGAACCCATTTGTTGTTTGTGGAGCAACCTTTGTTCCCATTTACAGAGGCCAAAAGGATGTGTCCTGTCCCTATTGTGGGGCCAGGTTTGTACCATCCATTGAAGGGCAGCTTTGTTCTGTTTGTGAACTTGCCATGGTAGGGGCAGATGCATCGGGCTTGCTCTGTTCTCCTTCTCAGACAAGATGATGGAGAAGGTACAGATTATATATTATGCCATCCTTATTCTTTTTGTTCTTTATCTTTAAACTATCATGTTATATCTTTGCTAGAACAATTAGTGATTGCATGGGAGGTAATGTAATAAAAGTCAGGAAATGTTGACGCTCTTGAGCATTTTATTTAGTTTCTTTGGCTAGGCTGGCCACATGTCAAATTTAGGTTTTTTTTCCCAAGCAATTTCAGTGATCGTGTCGTAGAAAGATTATGTAAGAGGTACATTTGCTTTTGTAACAGAGTAAGGTTTTACTTCTGGTCTTTCGTTTGGTGAAGGACATTAACCTGCCTTTTGCAAAGATTTGTATTGATCCAGAGTTGTTACTCTAGTCTTGTTTTCTGGTACTGTGGTTGATAATTGATTTCAGGGTTGTAGCTTGAGTTTGGAATTTGAGGCACGTTTTGGTGGAAGGCATCTTTACAGGGTTGATATTCTTCTTTATGCAAATGATAAATGTAATCCTTGTTATTTGCCTTAAGTTCCAAATTCCAGTTGTTTTGGCCATAGAATTAACAACCTATTACTTTTTTAAGTTAATTTATCATCTTCTGCATTATTCTGTATACAACTCTTCAAATGGTATTGCTTCCATGACCATTGCACTAGAGGATCTAATGTTTTGCCGAATGCGAGTAGGGATATATTATAAGTGTCTCTGTGATTGGAATCGAATGGTATTTAATGGTTTTCTATCTTTGGCTCTAGAATGATGGTTTTGGACTAAATTCTATTTTGTACTTGACACTGGTGAAACCTGTGTCATGCAAGGATTGTGTTAATTACATCGAAATGTTGTAATTGTCATGTAGAGCTGGATTTTGAATGCAGTACAACAGTTGATGTTTGGAATGTTACTACTAACGTCAGTTCCATAGAGTTTGCAGGAAACCATAACTTGTTTTGAAATTTGAATTACTCTTTTGTTACATTTATATTAGTGAAAATGGAGTGCTTCAATCCTCTCATAGTCTCATACATGCACAAGAGTAGTGTGTATCGGCTTAATTCTCTGGGGAAACTAGCTGTGCAATAGATCTTATTAACTGAGGTTTAACAACTGGAATGACTTCTCTATTCGATCTGATCCACCACCCCTTCTGTTCGCTTGGCGAAGCAGATTGTTCACTCCATCCATCCACTTCTGTTTGCTGACCTCGCTCTCACACTCAAACTCCACAAGGCCATGGGCTGTTCTCAGACCAAACCACTGCCTCTCTCCAGCATCCTGTTGTCGTATGCTAGACCATGTTGAGACCTCATCGCACACCCCATAAACAACACCTGATCACAGCCACCCAAAACTCAAAGTCACAACTAATTCAAAACGTCAGTTCAAAAGAAGTAAGAACTTACTCTTTTTCTTCTTTGAGAGTGCACCACCAAGGTGTTTGCTTTTGAGTTTCACTATGACCTGTAACCAAAGCATTTCCCTTCATTTATCCCCCCATTAATAGTTGAAGAAATTCTCACAATCTCAATTCTCTACCTGTGATTTTTTGTTGATATAGATAGATGCTCGTATCCATTGTAGGGAACCTGCAAGAGAGAAAAAATAAATAAAAAATCTTAGAACCATGTAAAACTCATACTCAGTATCAAATTAGTATCCATAGTTCTACTCTCGCCTTTTCTTGAGCGTTTGATCAAATCTCCTGTTTTGCACCAGATATCTGGGCTCCCACACTGGCTCTTCTCATAAGGGATCACTGCTGCATTGTTCTTTGCTTCTCTTTGCGTTCTCATCTTCAATGCTGCTGCTCCTCTCAACGCTGTGATCAAAACAAGACATTAATCATCAATTTTAATCATATCTACCTATCAATCTCTTTTCCATTCTCTACCTGTTGCTGCAGCTGCAGTGAGAGTCATGAGATCCCCAGGGGTCCTCACATCCACCGCTGATCTAACAGCAGAGGTCAATCGCTCACGCTCAGCTCCTGCCTGCTCTGCAATCTCTATACAGTGAGATGCCAAGAGCTCAGTCGCAGACGCCATGGCCGGGATCATTTTCAAGCACTCATTCTCTAAGCTCGCACTCACACCCATGGCAGCAGCCACAGCAGCAGCCACACTGGCCACGGTCACTGCGGCATGAATCCGTGCCTTCTCTGCTCGTACTTTCTCTTTGCTCTTCTTATCCTCTGCACTATGAAACCATTTCCTTGCTGTTGAGTGCCGAGCTACAACTGAGTTAACAACATTGGAAACCTGTAGCATTGTAACGTCAGAATCCCACCAATTGATTATCAACCACTAATTAAACTATGAGAAATTAATTAATTAAGTTTGAAGAAATCCACAAGTACTCACTCTATGCTGTTGCTGATAAGAGGCAGCAAACATTAACTTCTCAGGGACAATCATTTCTATGTCTGAGTTCTGCTTACTTTGCTTCTTGTTGGCTTGTAATGCCTTGGATATCTCCAAAGCTGATAAACTCCATGAACGAGATAAGAACTCCATTGGCTCCTTGGGTGTCTCTGGTTGTGGTATCATCGACCCTCCACCGCCTTCCATATATGTTACTTCTTCCTCTATGAATACCAAGTCCTCTTTGAGAAATGGTTTCTAGTGTTTATGTATGTATATATAGAGAGAGATGATGACTATGTGGAGCACGAGAGAATAAGAGGGAGCAAAGTAGGGGGCAGTAAGACAACCTGGCAGTATATTTCTAGCATTCGTGTCCTTTTGACATCTTGACCGTGGATATATATGCTGGGATCCTGATATTTATCTTAAAAATATAACAAATATTATGAGAAGACAGAGTTACATTGGTCTCTGAGACCCTGCTTGCATTTCTCGGCAATCCTTAGCAACTGGTCAGATTGGATGTCGGTAAAGCAAGATACACATGCACACACAATCGAGAAATTTATGTGTGTGTGCGTGGGAACGAAGAATATGCTTTCGGTGGATCAACGTGCCATTCAAGGAGAGAGTAATTGATAAGTCATCGAACTTTGATTAGTTTAACATATTGTTTTGATTTTTTTACTTAAATAAGATGGTCGCTTCCCTATGCCCGACATACTAATGGATCACCATCATCACCATTTTCTGCGCCTACTTATCAATGTCTCCCACTTGCTTTACATTTAGCACAAATTAAAGCTAGTGCTATTAGTTTTTGTTTTTTTTTGACCGGCAAAAGAACTAATTAAGCATGGACTCTGCCACTTGATCATGCGGAACTCTTCTCTCATTACCTGTGATGCAAAGAGCTGATTATTTTTTATCAGCTTTTGTCGAGGACCATGAAATGAAAATGGTGAGAGGAACATTGAGTAGCCTTTTGGAGTGGTCTCTGACTCTCTGACATGCATGCATGATCCACAACAAGAGAGAATCGAAGACCAATATTTTGGGATTATTTTGTTACATATTCTATGCTGCACATTCAAATCCATATATGGATATAAATTTAAAACTGGCCTAGTAACCGTCAGTAACCACACCAACCGTCCTTCCCGCTAGAAAACCGCAACTTCTCACTCAAAACCTATGGCTCTTTTCATTTAAAACGATATACATACATATGCATGCATGCATCTCTCCAAACCCTCACTGACTTCCAAGATTGAGAAATGGCTTCCACAACCCGTACCCCGTTCTCACAATGCATCTCTCCCATCTCCCTCCGTTCATACCTCGCCGAGTTCCTCTCCACCTTCATCTTCGTCTTATCCGCCGTCGGCTCCTCCATCTCTGCCAGTCAGCCTCTTCTCTCTCTATCTCTCTCTAAAACGTCTGCGTATATACATTACTCACTCTCACGTGTGCATGCATGCATGCATGCGTGCTTGTTCTACGTGTAGGAATGCTAACACCGGATGCCACTTCGGACGCTTCGGCTCTGGTTGCGACGGCGGCCGCGCAGGGCTTCGCGTTGTTCGCGGCGGTGTTCATCGCCGCCGATGCTTCAGGCGGTCACATTAACCCGGCCGTGACGTTCGCGATGACCCTCGGTGGCCACATCCCCATCCCCAACGCCGTCTTCTATTGTATCTCCCAAATGCTCGGCGCCACCTTCGCCTCCCTTCTCCTCCGCCTCGCATCCGCCGGCCAAGTAAAAATAATATGAATTTCAGTAACAATAATAATAGAAAATAAATAATAATTAATTGTCGGAAATGTCCCATTCGCAGGCGATACCAACCACGAGGATAGCGCCGGAGATGACTGGGTTCGGAGGGGCAGTTCTGGAAAGCGCGACGACCTTCGCTCTAGTTTACACGGTATACGTGGCGTTCGACCCGAGGGGTTGCACCAGCGGGAAGAGGTCCTCCCGGTCGGCTGTGGGGCCAATGGTGATTGGTTTCGTGGCGGGAGCTTGCGTTCTGGCGACCGGTTCACTCACCGGAGGGTCCATGAACCCGGCCCGGTCCTTTGGGCCGGCCATCATTAGCGGGGATTTGAAGAACCAGGCTGTGTACTGGGTCGGACCGCTAATCGGCGCGGCGCTTGCCACGTTAGTCCATCAGCACCTCGTGTATCCCTTCCCTCATAGTGATGACTCCCCAATTGAGTCCGTGGTTGTTTAAACTTTAAAAACATTTCATTACTTTTGTACTTAATTATTCTTGTCAAATCCAAATAATCTGAAAAATATTAGTTTATTCAGTGATAAGGATGATCATATTGTCACCCAGCACTAGCAGAGTAGCAGGCCAGTGATGGGCCAAACAAGCAGGCTAACGTGGCCAGGCCATGCCTAGCATGACCCGTTTGTTAATTTTTTGGGCCGGACTTTGATATTGGGCCTTGTAGGCCTGACACCGATCTCTATTTAGAAGAGAGTGGAATCAGTGGATACTCTCACTATGGTCATTGAATTTGAACTTTTATATATATATATATCACTCGCTGAGGAGACATTGTTTTAGTCAAATCGACACCAAAGTATATATTTGATTTGACTCACACTGCACATTGATTTGGCTATTGGAGAATTTATCAATTATTCAAATCTATGTTTGCAAAAGGTCTAAATAATAAATTCTATGTTAATTTTTTAAGCACCACGTGTTGGTTAATAAATTTATTATAACTAGTTAGTTGCAAGGTTGTCAGACCCAGCCCAACCCTTCCGGTTTAACTAGAAAAATAGGGAACTGGCGGTGAGGCAAGGCAGGGCAGGACCTCAGACTCGGTCACCCGGATGGGATGAGACCCGAGTGCAACACCGGTGACCCGACTAGTTGGACCGGGAACTAGCCGACCCGCCGAGTGAACCGAGTCATATGGGTAGGTTTAAATTTTAATCAAAGTAATAAAAAAAATATTGGATCCCCCTGCAGGCATGTGAGAGAGTCTTTTCACCAACAAGGCCTATTGGTTTGTAGAATGAAACCATATTTAAAAATAGTGAAAGTTTTATCCATAAGCAATGTGAGACTAAATAATTCAAAGCCTTTCAATATTTGAAACAAATCTTTTTAAAAACAAGCCCATAATAAGGATGGGCTTCCAAAAAGTTGTATTTGTATATATGAGTAATTGTGGCTATATTTTAATTATGTATTTTAATACTTTTGACTAATTTGTTTTGTTTAATAAGTGTTTGTTTTGAACATGAACTAAATATAAATATCAAATTTAGTTAATCAATCATGTTTGTTATTATTATTATTATTATTATTATTATTTTGTTTTATATCATATTTTAGCATTATTAAATATTATAAATTATTTTTTAATATTTTCTTATTGACCCCGGTTCAACCCTTGACCCCTGACTCCTGGGCTTGGCCGGGTCTGACTACCTTGGTTAGTTGTCCATTAGGCTAGACAATAGTATTTGTTTAATTTGGTGAACCCAGAAATTCAAGCAAGGAGGATTGATCAGCATAGGAGCTCCGATCAACTGAACATGAAGCACATCCACAGTAGCTGAAAAGAAAGCAACTTACACCGAGGAAGATAACAAAAGTTTGGAGAAAAGTAACAGAACAAACATGACCAACAGATGAAGAAACTCTACGAGAGGAAGCACGAGGAGATAGGATATGGGGCGAAGACCGGCAATGCAACAAAGAGGCCAAGAAAACTCACTCAACCCTTGTAGAGAGAAATCGATCTATGTAGAGTGGTGATCAGTCAGAGCAAAGAACTAAGCAGTAAGGAGTGCTATTTTAAAAAAAAACCCTGGTGGTAGACAGGGTGGGTAGATCTAAGAAAGAAGCCTTAATTAAGGTTCACTTCAAGAGAAGGAGACGCTTTCCCTCGGAGTTATCTCACCTGATTTCATAACTAGGAGAGTCCCTGATTTACCTATTGTGTTTTGACACCTATTCACTTAAATGTTTTTTTTCATGTTTTAATGTTATTCTTGGACAAATTTAATCCCATAAATAGAGGGAAACATAACTAGGCAATCCTTTCATAGAGATTTTTTATATTTTTTTATACATTTTTAAATTTTTAGATATGGGAGTGGATATGAGACATCTCATATAATTCCAGAACTAGGAGAGTCCCTGTTTCACCTATTGTGTTTTGACACCTATTCACTTAAATGTTTTTTTTCTTCATGTTTTATTATTGTATGTGGACGAATTTAATCCCATATATGAATATGGAGGAACATAATATCAAATACTAAGCAATCTTTGCCTATAGATTTTTTTATGGTTTTTTTGTACATTTTTTATTTTTTTTTTATGTTTAGACATGGGAGAGGATATGAGTCATCTCACCTGGTTCTAGAATTAGGAGAGTCTCTGGTTCACCTATTGTGTTTTGACACCTATTTACTTAAATGTTTTTTTTTTGGTCATGTTTTAATATTATACTTGTGATAGAGTACTTTCCTAGTTTTGGAACCGGGCTAGATAAGTTCCCCCTCCTCTAGTGAAGGCACAAAGCCGAGATTGGGAACGGGGGAGTTACACCACATGGAAGTTGGTGCTTACAAAATTGTTCTTAGTTAAGACCCTCTAACACTTTAGGGTAAAATGGTGGAATTCAAAACAACTTGTGAAATGACTTTTGAATGAAACCATGCTATTTGTGTGAAACTAAAGAATAGTCAGTGGCTCACCTTCTCTTTACCTGCCTGTACATTGTCATTATTATACAACCCTTCCAAAGGATTTTTAGTATACATGATGACCTGCGTGACTTACAAAACGTTTGGACCACGAACGCACTCCTCTCAAGGATGGACAAAATTCTTAGATGGGGATGGGAGTACCTCACAACTCTTATCCTCATTTGGAGCATATAGGGAGAAAAAAATATGAAATATTTTCAAAATAAATGATGCATTTTTTTAAAAGTTATTCATGATATTTTATTTTTTATACTATATTGGTTTGATGGAGCACTCAGAACCAAGCGTTGGCCAAAGGTGACCCAAACATGGTGAAACAGAGCTTGAAGTTCTCAAAGAGGACCTCACAATTAATCAACAAATGCGACGTAATCCTTAAGAGAAAGAGAAGTGATATGGAAAGTTGATCATACAACAAGGAATCCAAAACTTATCTTCCTTATTACCCTATTTCTATGTAACTTAGTTATGTAATATGTCATTAAATTATTATATTTTTAATAAAATTTTATGTGATTTATCCACTTTAAAAAAACAAATGTCTCTTTTCATTCTCACTGTTGGTCATCATGCACCGGATCGACGAGATCCAATTCCACTGAGTCCCAAATCATTCGGTGAGTCGGACCCGCTCCTAATCTGAACTCACGCACGTGTTGCATTTCTTACCGTCCGATTCATCAGCCTTCCGATTCACAACCGCCTGAAGTCAAACAACATTGATAGTAAGACACGTGCCTGAAGGCCGTTGAAGGGTATTTTCGTAAAAATAGACTGTGGACCCCACCTATTACGGCAAGAATGAAAAGAGAGAAAAAAAAAAGGAAACAAAAATAGACAAGAAAAAAGCAAAAGGGCTTCGGGTTCTTTGTTTCCTCGCCGCTCGCTGGTGCTGTGGCTGATTTGCATGGAAAAACCCTAGATATTATCTTCATCTTCTCCGGCGTGTTTCTCCGGCGACGGAATCGATATTTGGAGGCAGCGGGAAGAGGACTAGGGTGCCGTCTGCGAGGTCGAGGATGGATTCGGGGCGTTTTGGGAGATGAGCCTATCGCTCGCCATTGGATTTGGGGTACGGTTGGTGGACGGCCGAGATTTCGTCTCCGGATGGAGTGTGTGAGCATTATAGGCATCGTCTCTTTGGTATTCTTTCGCTTCCTTTCTTCCTTTCTCGCTTTCCTTCGATTTCTCGTACTGGCCTGTTGCGCCATCGTGCTTCAGTAGTGACGATTTGCGGTGGATTTTGAGTTTTTTTTTTTTTTTTGGGGGGGAGGAGAATTAGGTTTCTGATGCGCTCGATTTGAACAGTAAGCAGCGGGAAATTGGTTTCTCATAGGGTTCGCGGTTATCTCGATTTGAAAGTTAGGGTTTTTTTTAATAGAGAGTTGGGAATTCAGTATCTGTTTGTTTAGTTCTGAGATAATTATATTTAAAGTACGTTTTTGAGGCATCAGGTTGAAGATCTTGTCCTTTCCATTGCATCTCTGTCTATTGGTTTGCTGCTCCGTTAATGTATGAATTTTGTTATCTTATTTGCTCCATATTCATTAACCAAAGAGTATCAAAAGTTATACTTCCATCCCTGCATTCTTTTCTGCTAAATATTAAAACGCTACTGTCTTTTGTTTGCTCATTTTCTTGTTGGTAAAGTATGCTCTCTACTTTTTCTTTTGGTTGTGTTTTTTTAATCACATTACTTCTTCAAGTTATGCTTGTTATGGTTCAAAGTTTGTTGTTTTTGTAGATGGGATCATCTCCTGTTAATAGTCTTCGGACTCAGTACGGAACTAGGATGGGATTGGATTGCCAATAGCTCTGTTTTGTTGTTTAAGGCCCTTTTAAGTTTCCACTGAATAAGTTCATATAATTTGTCATATATTGAATGGGCTCACCATGGTTTGTGTGTGTGTGTTCTCTTTTCAGGGATATACCCATGGATTATGATGACAATGGTTTTCAAAGTCGGAATTTTCAGCTAGTTGGCGATAACAACAATAAATTCCCTTCAAGTTTACGATCCTTTCCTTTGCCAAAGCTTGATATTGATGAAAATTTTGAGGCCAATCTTAGGTTTGATAGCTTAGTTGGAACAGACAGTTTACTTGGAATACAAGGTCAGGTTAACGATTGGATTGATAATTTTTCTTCTGGAAATAATGCATTAGAATTCACCTCAACTGCTACTGAATCTTGCTCCATTTCAAGATATGTCAATGTGTGGTCTGAGGCCACATCATCGGAATCTGTTGAAATGTTGTTGAAATCTGTTGGAGAAGATGAAGTAAAGAATGGAACAAACATGGAAGGGGTGGATGCTCATAATCAGCAGATAGGCTTAAAGGACCAGCACAACTCCTACCCTCAGATGGAGGATATGGTAAATATTGGTGCATCACCACCACCTGATAGTTGTGCAAACAGCTCTTTAGGCACTAATGATAATTCAGTAAGTGTTCAGAATCAGTTGGATGGTGCATCACAAATTTCAAAAGGAGAAAAGTCTGGCATGGATATTGATGCAGGACCCTTAGTTGTAAGGTCTCAATCTGTTCAAGAGACTGGTGCTGAGGTTTGTACCATAGATAGGAAGAAAACTGCATCATCCCAGGATGCATCAAAAATATGCCCTGTCCTTGGTGGGGATTTTTTTGAACAATCTCAAGAGCAATATCCTACAGATAATAGAGCATCGGAGAAGATTGAGCATACTAATCATGTCTGTGTTGCAAAAGTAAGTCAAGAAACCTCTGATCATGACACTTTTATTGCTCAAGCTAATCCTTCTGCTGCATCCGTAAGTGGTTTTCTAGCTGTGGATAAATCTAGACATCAGATGGTTTCACATGACGAAATGGAGAAACACAGTGATATGATCACTAATGAAAAAGAAGCTCTAACTAATGATGATTCTCTGAAAAATGAATATGGAAGTGCTAAGGTGAACACTCAGTTTTCTGAAGGGCATATAATTGATAGTGCACTATGTAGTATGAAAAGTTCTTATTTGGGGGAAAATATGGATTCTTCAGTTTTGTTGACAGAGGGATGCGGTGGCCCTTTATTTTCTGGGAACCCTGATGGATTGCTGGAAGCTATTGCTTACCCAGTGAAAGTTTGGAACAAAGTTAGTGTGACAGGTGATAAAACTCCGACAACAACAGTGGGTGTGTCTTATTTAGATGTGGAAGGCAATGGGAATGATGTAAAACATTCTATTGAAATCAACCATCAGGAAGATGTTAATTGCCATGACCTACCAGGAAATAGTCCAAAAGATGGTCTCTGCAGAGAAAGTAGTTTGCACGCTGAGGACACAAAACTCATTGACAAACCTGAAGATGAGGAAAAACTTGATAGTGGCAATAACAATAAGGTGAATACTACCATGGAACCAGGTACTCCACATTCTCCAAATAAGCAGGCACATAAAATAGATGGAACTGACACTAAAGGTGGTGATAATAGTTCTAAAACTAATCTCTTTGGTGCTGTTTCATCGAGGCATGCATCTTCTGATATGGAAAAATGTGCTGAAGATGGAGGTACTGAGAAAGAAGTTATCATTGATCTACAAGAAACTGTTATAAATGTTGCAGATGCAGATATTTTATCTTCCGATAACCATAGCCAATTGGGCGGTTTTGATAAATCTGTGTCTGATTTTACTCAACATGATGGTTCTCTTCCTAGTCACATGGGGCCATCCGGCAGTCCTGGTAGCAGAAACTCTGATAGTGATGCTTTTAAAGTTTTGGACAAGACAAAACCTATGACATATCCTCTTCCAGATTCTACTTTGGTCAAAGTTGTAGATGATTCATTGGTGAAGGATATGGCCCCAAATGAATCAGGTAATTGTGAATATAGATTGGTTTCAATAATTTCAATATGAGCCGACAATTCCTGTTCTAAAACAAATATTTATGAATATTATGTGGATTCTTTGTAGCTTTAATCTTTATAGCACGGTTCAGCAGATACATTTTCACATTGTAGTCTGAAATTTACTTTCTGTGTTAGATTTGGTAGCATCCACAGCAGCAGAATTACCTTTACCGGCATCTTCTGAGGACAAAGATGTGAAAATTTCTTCAAGCGTACACACTTTGATATTGAAGAGTGATTCCGAAGGCCAGATACTGAGCAAAATGGTGTCTGATTCAGATCACATGGATGGTTTGCCAGGAAAGGAAATTGTTCATGGTCTCACAGGTATCTCTTGAATAATATATAGCTTTATGTGTAATCATTTATATGTAGTTAACATGGATGGTACCCTTATAGAAGTGCTGCTAATTTACATATTCTGCAGTTGGTAGCTCGACATCAGTTGTTGCCAAGCCTGCTTTAACAGGAAAAGCAATAAATGATCACCAGTCTCATTTTGAGGACAACCTTGCTATTGGTGTGGCCTTAGATCCTAAACAGATGGCATCATCTGTTTCAGCATCAAATGTCATTCAGTTTGATGAGAAAAGTGAGACATGTTCGTTGATTTTGAAGACTGATGCGAACACCCAAATATCTATAACATCAACTGCAGTTCATGATTCTGGTAAGTATAACCTTTTCAATTTTAAAACAGAAGTACACCCTGCAATGTATGGCTCCCTTCACCTTCTTAGTCAAGATCAGTTACATTTCTTTTCTGATGTTTCTTTAGTTCCCTGTAATCTCACAAAAATAAAAATTATTTGTTGAATCTAATCTCCTTCTACCAACATCTATTACTATCTAGTGAAGATCTCTTATATGGCCCACTTCTTAAAGCTAATTTACCATTCATTTGCAACAATATATACCTTTGAAGTCCTATAGACGTGTTCTGATATTGACAAGTTCTGTAAGACATTGTTGTGAATGTTGTAAAAGTGATACGAACCCCGCCAACGATTGTGACGAAACCCGAAAACAAATTTGGCAAGAAGAAGAATAGCCACGGATTCGAGAAGAACGGATGGAAACCTCGACCCAATGCTTAGCGAAGCACGAACCTTGGTAAGGGGACGACGCCACAAAAGGAGATGAAAAAAAATCCAATTGATAAGTCAGTTTGAACGCCACAAGGAAATCCTTGATAAGTTCTTAAAAAAATTTCTTCAAGAAATCAAGAAGAAATCCTCACAAATTCTCATGGATGAAAGTTAAGTTTTTTAATGGCTGCTACAAGGGGCTATATATAGCCCAAAACCCTAGAGAACTTTTAAGAAGTAAAAGTTCAAAACTACCCTTAAAGATAAAAGACAACCAAATCTTCATCAATCTTATGGGAACCAAATCTTCATCAAGCTTCTAAGTGGAATCGGCTTGGATGAGTAGGACCAGCTTTTGTTCACCATCAGTAGTGATCACGCTCTCTTCCTGTTGTAGAATTCTCCATGCCAAGTTGCTAAGCTCCTCTTTAAATCTTCTAGCTCGAGCCCTCGTCACCGGTCCTGTTGGGACTTGAATTGGATCCTTAGCCTTGATGTCCACATCATTCCCCCCCTCTTGAGAAGGATTTGTCCTCAAATCGTTACCTACATCAAAAGGACTTAAGTCAGTCACATTGAAAGTAGCACTAACATTGTGCTCACCCGGTAAATCAAGGCGGTAGGCATTGTCGTTGATCCGCTCTAGCACTTGAAAAGGACCATCTCCCCGGGGTAGCAACTTGGAACGTCGGTTGACGGGGAATCGTTCCTTCCTCATGTGTAACCACACCCAATCACCGATCTCAAAAACTTGCTTGTGACGTCCCTTGTTGGCTTGCTTGATATATTGCTCAGTCTTCCTTTCTATGTTGAGCCGTGCCTTCTCATGGAGCTGCTTCACAAATTCGGCCTTCTTTTGCCCATCAAAGTTCACATGCTCAGAAAAAGGTAAAGGTGATAAATCCAAAGGAGTTAAAGGATTAAAACCATAAACAATTTCAAATGGTGAAAACTGAGTAGCAGAATGCCTAGAACAATTATAAGCAAACTCAACATGTGGTAAACAGTCCTCCCAAGTCTTGATGTTCTTACTAATGACAGCCCGCAACAAAGTGGATAAAGTTTGGTTAACTACTTCAGTTTGACCATCGGTTTGAGGGTGACAAGTAGTGGAAAACAATAGTTTAGTCCCTAGTTTACCCCACAATGTCTTCCAAAAATAACTCAAGAACTTAGCATCCCGATCTGACACGATTGTCCTTGGCATGCCATGTAGACGTACAATCTCCATAAAGAACAAATCGGCGACATTGGAAGCATCATCAGTTTTATGACACGGTATAAAATGAGCCATTTTAGAAAACCGATCCACAACTACAAAGATTGAATCCCTTCCACGCTTATTCCTAGGTAATCCTAACACAAAATCCATCAAAATATCAATCCAAGGGGAACTAGGAATAGGTAATGGTGTGTAAAGGCCATTTGGTTGAACCCGAGACTTAGCTTGTCTACAAGTTATACATCGACCACAAATTCGCTCAACATCTCGTTTCATGCATGGCCAATAGAAGTGCTCTTGTAACATGGCTAGAGTCTTAGCTACCCCAAAATGCCCCATTAATCCTCCCCCATGGGACTCTCGAACTAACAAATCTCTCATGGAGCAATTAGGCACACACAACCTATGTTCCCTAAACAGAAAACCCTCATGCCTATAAAACTTCCCTTCGACTGATTTTTCACAAGCACCATAAACCTCCCCAAAGTCATGGTCAACATGATAAAGATCTTTAATGTGCTCAAAACCAAGGAATTTAACATCAAGAGTGGAGATTAAGGCATACCTGCGATACGGTGCATCAAAGAACTACATTCTCCTTACCTTGTTTATATCGAATGACATACGGAAGGTCTCAATGAACTCAACCCATCGGCGTGCCGCTTGTTCAAATTTTATGTTACCCTTTCAAATGCTTCAAGGATTTATGATCCGTTCGAATCACAAATTCCTTGACCACAAGTAATGCCAAGTCTCGATGCTCGAACCAAAGCGCATAACTCCTTATCATAAGTGGGGTAGTTAAGTGCAGCCCCGCTTAGCTTCTCAAATGCACGCAAGTGGTCTTCCATCTTGCATGAGTACAAAGACCAATACCACACCAGAGGCATCACATTCTATTTCAAAAGCATTAGCAAAGTTAGGTAAAGCAAGTAAGGGAGCATGAGTTAGTTTGTGTTTCATGAAATTGAAATGCTTCCTCTTGTCCGCACCCGTTTGAATGCAACGCGTTCTTCTTGATAACTTCGGTGGGGGTGCATGATGGTACTAAAATCTTTCACGAACCTCCTATAGAAGCTAGCAAGTCCATGAAAACTGCGAACGTGACTCACACTTGATGGGGTCGGCCACTCTTGGATGGCTTTGATCTTTTCTCCATCAACCTCAATACCTGTAGCACTCACAACAAATCCTAGGAAAACAAGTTTATCGGTGCAAAAGGTACATTTCTTGAGGTTAGCATTCAATTTCTCTTTCCTAAGCACATCCAAAACCAAATGCAAATGCGAAGCATGATCATGCAAATTCTTGCTATAAATCAGAATATCATCAAAATAAACAACAACGAATTTTCCAATGAAAGTACGTAAAACATGATTCATTAAGCGCATGAAAGTACTAGGTGCATTAGTTAAGCCAAATGGCATGACTAACCATTCATACAATCCATGTTTAGTTTTAAATGCCGTTTTTCATTCATCGCCTTCTTTCATTCGTATTTGATGATACCCACTCTTAAGATCAATTTTTGAAAACACACAAGATCCATGCAACTCATCTAACATATCATCTAAACGAGGGATGGGGTGTCGATACTTTACCGTTATGTTGTTGATGGCTCGGCAATCAACACACATCCTCCATGTCCTATCCTTCTTAGGAACTAGAATCACCGGAACTGCGCAAGGACTCATGCTTTCTCTCACGTACCCTTTCTCCATCAATTCTTCAACTTGCCTTTGGAGTTCCTTTGTCTCCTCCGGGTTGCTCCTATATGCGGATCGGTTTGGAATCGTAGCACCGGGAACAAAGTCAATTTGATGTTCTATCCCCCGGGTAGGGGGTAAGCCATGTGGTACTTCCTCAGGGAACACATCCTCGAACTCCTGCAAAATAGAAACAACAACACTAGGCAATGAAGAGTCAGGTTGGTTAGTGTTTAAAAGGGGCTCCTTGTACATAAGTACAATCATCGGCCGTTTTGCAAGAAAAGCTCGCTTAACCTCACTTGTTTTTGCATAGAAATTTCTTTTTCCCTCTAATTTTCCCTCTTTGGCTGAATTCATCCCTCTCTTTTCTCTCTCACTAGATTCAGCCTTGCTCTCTTGTTTCTCACCACTACTCATCTCTTCACTCACTCTCTTGTGATCACTCAAATTCTTTTGATCTCTCATTTTCTTTTGATCACTTAGTTTTGCATCATCACTTGATCATCATAAACTGTTTTGGTGTCATCTGAGCTAGAGTGATGGTTCGTTGTTGGAAAGTGAAGGAGTGCTTGTTGGTGAAGCCATCATGTTGCACATGTCTATCAAATTGCCAAGGCCTTCCTAAAAGGAGATGTCAGCTTGCATGGGTACCACATCACACAACACTTCATCCTCATATTTCCCAATCCGAAATGGCACCACAACTTGCTTAGTAACCCGCACTTCACCACTATCATTCAGCCATTGCAACTTGTATGGACGGGGGTGCTTGAGTGTTGGGAGCCCTAGCTTCTCAACCATGGAAGAACTAGCAACGTTAGTGCAACTACTACCATCGATAATAACACTACATACCTTGTCCTTCACATGACAACGAGTGTAAAAGATGTTCTCCATTTGCACTTCTTCTTCCTCCACCTTAGCTTGCAAGTTCAAGGCTCTCCGAGCAACTAATCCAAGCATCTCTCCATGCTCGGCACCAAACTCCTCTTCTCCCAAAAGATCATCCTCCAATGGTGGAATGTCATCTAGCTCACCCTCATCTTCAGAATCTATTGCCCCATTCTCCCGAATCATCATAACCCGCTTGTTCGGACATTGGCTAGCTATGTGACCTCTTCCTTGACATTTGAAACATTTAATGTCACTAGAACGAGACAAGGTTGTGGGTGTCTTACTTTGAGAAGCCGTGGAAGTAGTGGTTGAATTTTGCTCAGTTTTGGCCTTGGGGTTGAAATTACTATCATTTTTCCTTGGATAATTCGGCCTCCATGGTGTTGCACTAGGATTTTGTGGGGTGGGTCTTGGACGTGCACTTGCACTACCCTTCTTCAATTGCCTCTCAACCTTCATTGCCATATGCACCAAGTCTTCCAACTCCACATAGTGATGTAGCTCAACCGTGTTGGCAATCTCTCTATTCAACCCATTCAAAAACTTCGCCATTGTTGCCTCCCGATCCTCCTCCACATTGGCCCGAATCATAGCCATCTCCATCTCTTTATAATATTCATCAACACTTTTGTAACCTTGTCGAAGACCTTGAAGCTTAAGGTATAGATCCCGGTAGTAATGAGATGGCACAAAACGACGCCTCATCACCCTCTTCATGTCATCCCAAGTCTCGATAGGCAAATCTCCACTTTGCCTCCTATTGACGCATTAACCGATCCCACCACACAATAGCATAATCGATAAACTTCAATAGCGGCAAGTTTTACCTTCTTCATTTCGGAGTAGTTGTGACAATCAAAACCAACTCCATCTTCTTCTCCCATTCAAGGTATGCTTGTGTTCACTCTTTCCTTGAAATGCCGGGAATCCTCATCTTGATACTACCCAAGTTGTTGTCTACTCGATTCCGAGCGTCTCTATCCCGACCATATCTCCTAGGGCTGCCCGTTGACATCCTATCAAAGTCTTCATCGAAATTTCCCACTTCAAACGCCCCCACACCTTCAACTTCCCGTTGGGGCACCCTATTTCTCCTTGGGATGTTTGGAACAACCAGTGGCTGTCCCCGTTGTGCTCCCTCTTCAACCCTATCCAACCTCTCATGTATTTGCTCAAGTTCCGCCCTCATCATCCTTCTCATTTCCCCAATTATAGCTTGCACTTGCAAATTCGGAATAGTTGGAGGGGTACTCTCCTCGCTTGTGTTTCTCTCCGTATTTTGAGCCACGATGGAAACCTGCAAAACAATGTTAGATAAAAAAAAATACCCTCACCACAAAACTCACGTATTTCACTCCAAGAAATAATTCACTCAAATCCACTCGTGTATCACTCAATCAATTTGGCTTTTACCCTCAAATGATCTCACCACGCTGCCTTTTTCCACTCGTTTTCTTCTTTGAGTTCTTTCAAAACTAATCAAAAACCATCATCAAAGAATTCAAGTGGCAATTCAAACCGAAGCAAACCAAAACGGATCAAAGATTTGTTTTTGGAAATGGGCTGAAAAATTTGACTCTAACGTGTTTTTTTTTTTTTCCCAGAAACTCAGTTCTTCAATTTTCACAAACTCAGATCTTCACAAACTATTTTGTAATTTCGGAATCAATAAAAGGAATCTCATAAAAGAAAGAAATCCCTATCTCAAAGCAAGAACAAAATATGGGCGTCTTCAATCAATGAAACCCTAGATCTAGATGCAAATTTGTTTTCGTAAGAGAAATGAACAGAAATCAATAGAAGATAGGTCGAAAGGATGGACTTCTCTCTGATACCAACTGATACGAACCCCGCCAACGATTGTGACGAAACCCGAAAACAAATTTGGCAAGAAGAAGAATAGCCACGGATTCGAGAAGAACGGATGGAAACCTCGACCCAATGCTTAGCGAAGCACGAACCTTGGTAAGGGGACGACGCCACAAAAGGAGATGAAAAAAATCCAATTGATAAGTCAGTTTGAACGCCACATGGAAATCCTTGATAAGTTCTTAAAAAAATTTCTTCAAGAAATCAAGAAGAAATCCTCACAAATTCTCATGGATGAAAGTTAAGTTTTTTAATGGCTGCTACAAGGGGCTATATATAGCCCAAAACCCTAGAGAACTTTTAAGAAGTAAAAGTTCAAAACTACCCTTAAAGATAAAAGACAACCAAATCTTCATCAATCTTATGGGAACCAAATCTTCATCAAGCTTCTAAGTGGAATCGGCTTGGATGAGTAGGACCAGCTTTTGTTCACCATCAGTAGTGATCACGCTCTCTTCCTGTTGTAGAATTCTCCATGCCAAGTTGCTAAGCTCCTCTTTAAATCTTCTAGCTCGAGCCCTCGTCACCGGTCCTGTTGGGACTTGAATTGGATCCTTAGCCTTGATGTCCACATCAAAAAGAGAAGGTTGACTTTCATTAATCTTTAGTTATGTCTGATAGGTCACTGAATTGATTGTCTCTGATAATGGTTTTGGTGATTTAGCTTATGATGCTCTTGGGGGAAAAAGTAGAATTTCATCTTTCTTTACCCTTCATGTTCTTGCATGAGTTGTATCTGAAAGTCATTCTTCAATGTATTTTTGTGAGAATTACTAGCCATGATGATACATGCAGAATCTTTTTCTTCTTATTCAGGTCAATCTTCTCCTGTTAGATGTAAAAACAAGGAGGATAGTACAGCTAATGTTGCTTCTGGAGATGGCAGTTATGATCAGAATTTCACTCATCAATCTAGTGAGTTTTTTTTTTTTTCAAGTTCCTCTAAGATAAAAAATTTACACCTTTTTTTGTCGAACTTATTCCAGAGTGTAGGCTATGCATGCATGCAAGGCTTCTTAGAAAGTAAAGGAGATGCAGAGCTTAAATTTCTCTGTGGTTGCAGTATTTCTGATGCATGGGTATTCTATATCAAATCTTTGTATGCTTGATAGATGACATTGAAAATGCTTTACCATTGGTGAATATTACTTAGACATACGATCATGTTTGGCATTTTAGATTCAATGGTTCTCTCTTTCTTGATTAAGTCCCATTTGGCCTGCTTATTTATAAAATCAGTTACTACAGAAAGAATTCAGGCTACTTTTATTGTGATTCAAGCATGTAACTGCGTTTGTGATGCCAATAGTTTTCCATATAACCATTTCAACTTTCATGTCTGTTTGTGTGTGTGTTTTAGCATAACTAGCATTCTTTGCTTTGGAATTTATTTAAAATAGAGTTCAGTTGCCTTAGTGGTTCAAACTTCTATTACTGATGCCTTGAATTTCTTTACAAATAGCTCTTCTTAATTCTTAAATATTTCTGCAGGTAATACTCAACAGCACTCACAGGAAGCTATAGCTGGAAAATTAGGTTCTTCTGAATCTAATTGTGGTTCCCCTCCAGTCATCAGTTGCATTGAACCTAATAAAGACATGATGGAGCAGCAGAGCAACCAAAGGCTGTCAGATCGTAAAGATACTGTTGAGGTTTACCAACCTTGGATCTGCTCTGAAACAGTGCTGGGATGTGCTGATAGAATTCAACTCACGCCTCATGATTCTAAGGAGAGCATTGCTTCTGATGATGACAAAAGCTTCACATTTGAGGTTGGACCAGTGGAAGTTCTTTCTGAAAAGAGCCCTGGACTGTTTTGTGCTATGCAGTCTTTCAAGCTTCCTCAGGTAGTTTTTTCTATGACATGGAATTTTTTTTTGGTTTGCAGCTTCTCATATAATATATATATGTATGCTGAATGTCTCATTTCTTGATTTAAATGTCAGCTTCCAAAGGACAACTTACGGGAAAGTCAATTTGAAACTGAGGAATTACATGGTCCCAGTACCAAGACAACCAATGAAGATAATACATCTGCTTGCTGCTCTGGACAACCCACCACATCTGGTGGAATACCTACTGAAGAAACACCACCATCACAGCCAACTGAAGCGAAGGAGAAACAATGCAGTATATCGCCAAGCCCTGTTGGAACTATAAGCAAGGATATGCAGTCCGAGGAGATAAGGCAATATCCATCTATTGAGGGCAATAGCATCAAAGCATCATGTTCTGCATCTGTTCAGGCATCTGATTTGCCTGATTTGAACTCCTCGATTTCTGCCGCAGCTTTATCCCACCAACCTTTCACAGATCTACAACAAGTACAATTACGTGCACAAATATTTGTCTATGGATCTCTAATGTGAGTTATTAGTTATGTTCTGTTTAAATGTTAAGTCAAGTAATCTCAAAAGGCCTTTTTCTTTAACATTGCAGCCAAGGAACCCCTCCAGATGAGGCTTGTATGGTATCAGCCTTTGGAGAAAGTGGTATGTGTCTGCTAAAGCCTTTGTTAACTTTCTGGATATTACCTGATGTTGTTGTACTGCATGTTATACTGATATATTATTTGTGAACAGATGGTGGACGAAGTTATTGGGAAAGTTTGTGGCATATTGCATTAGAACGGTTTCAGAATCAGAAACCACCCCTTAGTGCTTGTGAAACCCCTGTTCATTCTCGCTCTGGTTTGTTATTTCTTTCTATTAGCTTTTTGAATTAGATCTTTCATTTAGTGAATATACTTATTTACCATTTGATGCTATGCTCGTAGGTGTTAAAATTCCTGAACTTACAAGGTGCAATACTCTGCAAAGCAGAGCCCTTAGCCCTGCTGGCTGTCAAAGTGGTACTAATATTTCACCATTAGTTGGGTACAATTCGTCATCTTTCCCAACTCCTTTGTGGAATATTTCTCCTCGTGGCAGCTTACACACCAATATGCACAGAAGCACAAACCTTGACTTCAATCAAGCATTGTCTCCTATGCATTCATATCAACCAGTGCAAATGAGGCAGTACACAGGCAATAGTGCATCTTGGTTTTCTAGTTCTGCTAATCCTGGTTCCTTGATAGTTCCATCACAAGGTTCAAGATCTGATGCCACCCCCCAATATTCAGTTGTGCCAGTTACTGGACCACAAGTAACACCAAGCAGAGAATTACCGGTTTCATGTGCCTCAAATGTGCAGCTTTCCACTTCTGGTGTGTTGCTGCCCTCCCCAGGTTCATCAAATGTTTCAGTGGCTCCGGTTGCACAGATTGAAGCACCCAGGAAACCTGGAACCTCAGGGAGTAATAAGAAACCATCGACTGGTCAGAAGCCTAGAAAGAGGAAGAAGGCTGCAGCCTCTGAGGATTTGGGGCCTGTTTTTTCTGTATCTCAACCTCAAATAGAAGCTCCTGTTACTGTTGGTAGTGAGAATATGATGCTCTCTGCAGCCCTGCTCTCGTCTGGTAATTCTCCAACAAATGTCGGTGCTGACCGTCTTGTGACTAGTACATCACAAATTCTCTCTCCAACTCACTACCAAATAGTCAGCAGTGGTACTACTGAGCAAAGAGTTATTTTTTCGGAAGAGACGTGCAGTAAAATTGAGCAGGCTAAGCTACAAGCAGAAGATGCTGCTGCGCTGGCTGTTTCTGCTATCCAGCACAGCCAAGACATCTGGAGTCAGATAGCTCTAAAAAAGGATTCTGGGCTAGCTTCAGAAGTTGAAGAAAAACTTGTCTCTGCAGCTGTTGCAGCAGCTGCAGCTTCTGCTGTTGCAAAGGCATCTGCAGCTGCTGCCAAGGTCGCATCTGATGCCGCTTTACAGGCTAGAATCATGGCAGATGAAGCTATGGGTTCAGTAAAACGAGGGAATTTTGCCAAGAGTTCTGAAACTGGCCATGATAAGGAAAGAAATGTGTCGAGGCTAACTCCCATGTCAATTTTAAAGGGCAAGGAGAACTCCCAAGGATCTATTTCAGCAATTGCTTTGGCACGAGAAGCTTCTAAAAGAAGATTGGAAGCAGCTACTGCTGCTACAAAGCAAGCGGAGAACTTGGATGCTATAGTGAAAGCTGCAGAACTGGCTGCTGAAGCTGTGTCACAAGCTGGAATAATTGTTGCAATGGGTGATCCTTTACCTTTTACACTTCGCGAATTGGCAGAAGCTGGGCCAGAAAACTATTGGAGAGTCCATTGCTCAACTGCAGAGAGAAATAACAAAACAATCCCTCAGAATGGAACACAGGAACTTGGAACAAATGTATCTGGGGCTCAAGATATAACTGAAAAGGAATTCAATCACTGGCCTTCTAACCATAATGAAACTCAGAAAATTTCTGATGGTGATGGGAGATCTGCTCAGGATGAGTGTCTGGTGTTACCTGAGAAAAAATATGCAGGTTTGTGACCTGTAAACATTCATATGTTCTCATAAACTAGATTTTTTTTTTTAAAAAAAATGCAAAATTGTGATTTTTTTTTCCTTTTCAGGTAGTGGACTTGGGAAGACATGTTCAGGTGAGCCAGGTGTTAGTTATGAAAGAAATAATTCGGCAAGTGATCTGATGGAGGATATTATACGAAAGGATTCTGTTGTTGAGGTATGATGGAATCACCCATAACGGATTGGACTAGTTTTGAGTATCTGATTGCTTCAATGAGGGCCCTTATTGCTTTTAAAGATTTTTTCTTTGAATGTTTTATCAGTTGACTTAGTTTGATATTTCTTTAGCTTGTTTTGGAGCATTGTTATGTTATTTTCCTGCAAGTTATTCACTTTGATTCATTAAATTGGGGCATCTGCTAACTGGTAAAAATTCAGGTGGTTACTGATGAGGACGGGCTTAGAGGAGTTTGGTTTTCTGCTCGGGTTCTGGATTTGAAGGATGACAAAGCCTATGTCTGCTATGATAATCTCCTTACTGATGAAGGTAAACATGTATATGTGTGCATAAGGAGCTGGTTAACTACTCATGGTGTTCTCGAGTTTGAACCCATTTTAAAATTCTTTGTGGAGTAAAGATCTTTTTTTGTCTGCAATATTTTTCCATCTAGGCTCTGATCATCTGAAGGAGTGGATACCACTTGAAGTTGATGGCTTAAGAGCTTCCAGAATAAGAGTCCCACATCCTACTACTGTTGTGAAGCCTGATGGAGGCACAAAGAAGCGACGACGAGAGGCTATAAGCAACTATGTATGGACAGTTGGAGATCGTGTAGATGCATGGATGCGAGACGGGTAAGCCTTTTTGGATTTATTTTCTGGATCTTTCTTGGAAATGGTTCATTTTGCAAGTTGCATGTTTATTTACCCATTATCATGCACTTGGATATCAAAGCTTTCCAGAAGTTATTCCTTTTTTTGGAAGTATTCAGGAGCCCCTAATTTTGATATACTGCATTTATGTGGTTCAAATTGATAAAAGCAAGGGTAATTCCTGTTGGTTGAGTGCTTGATCAAATCAAGAAAACAATTAAAATACAATTCTTCTGCCTCATTTTGTGAATGCTATGATTGTTGCTTTTATAAAATCTTTCTTGGAAGTTTAAAATGTCTATATCTATGCATGTACATTTCGTGATCACATTGTTTTTCCTTTTTATTTTCTTAAACTCTTTTTGGTGTTTTTGTTTATGAATCCAGCTGGTGGGAAGGGATTGTTACTGACAAGAGCAAGGAGGATGAAACAAAGCTCAGTGTTCATTTTCCAGGTATAAGATTCGGACTTATGTGCCAGCATCTGCTTTGCTATGCATGTACTTGTTATAATGATTATTGACATGCTTCAGCAATTAATTCATGCATTCCAATTTTGGTTTTGTGGGAAATGAATATAATATTAAGTTACAGATCCGCAAAGGAATACAATGTAGAATTGTTGCTTTAAAAAAAAAAAAAAATTACTTTGGTATAGTTGAAGAGCATGAATATGTGAGTTACCCTTGCCAGACCTGACCAATAACTCAGAAGTTTCTTGGAGAGTCTGTTATCCATGGAATTCTGAAAAGTTCATGGAAAATTCTAGCCTCATTATGAGCATAAATGCTGATACTGGACCATTTCCTGCCCTATTGTTTTCGTACACCTTCATATAAAACTATATCACTTTGACTGAAAAAGGTATGGTAATTGGGTTCAACTTAAACAAACATTTGTATGATTTTTTCTTTTCACTGAACTTGTAGGAAATTAGTATATTTTCCATCTTCACCATGTGTCCATATACTGAAGTACATGCCTGTAATTTACTTGCAGCTGGAGGTGACACATCGGTTGTCAGGGCTTGGAACCTTCGGCCATCGCTCATATGGAAGGATGGTCAATGGATACAATGGTCTCGTCACAAGGAAAATACCCTGGAACCATATGAGGTTTGGCCCCTTGAGGTTCCTTGGATTGATATAACTTGCACAAAGCTATTGTTATTTTTGGTTTAGATTATGATTGTTATCCTATTATCTTCATTAGGGTGATACGCCTCATGAGAAAAGACCAAAAGTAAGCAGATTTAGAGCCAACGGTGACTCTGATGCTGATGGACAGGGAAATGGTAGGCCATCCAGGAATTTGCCAGAGGAGTCAAGGCCATTGATTTTATCTGCCAAAGAAAGAATTTTTTCTGTTGGAAAGACTGTGAGAGAGGGAAGTAATTCTGGTGCCCTCAAATCAATGCGAACAGTCCCACAGAAAGAAGGATCAAGGGTGGTATTTGGTGTTCCTAAACCTGGAAAGAAAAGGAAATTCATGGAAGTAAGCAAGCATTATGTTGCAGATAAGACAGACAAAATAAGCGAAGGGAACAATTCCATTAAATTTGCTAAATATTTGATGCCACAAGCATCTCGCTCATTAAGAAATACTTCTAAAGTGGATCCTGGAGGAAAGCGAGCTGCTGGCGCTAAGCCTAAATGGCCTAGACCTATAAAATCTCAAATTACTCAAACCAGAAGCACAGCTGAGAAAGATAACTCATCTGTTAGCAATGCATCTGCTTCCAGTTGTGCAGAGTCTGGCCATGGTGCTTTTTCAAATCCCAGAGCTTCTACTAATGATGAAGAAAGCCAGTTAGAAAGACAGAATATCCTTGAAGTGGGTTCTACTAAAACTCTAGGTATGCCAGATATTCTTGTAGTGGAGCCCTCTGTTCAATGTGTACCAGATGTCCCTCCCGCGAAAGTGATACCCACATCTGCTGTTGATGCAGATCTTGGTGTGAAACAGAAGATTACCCCTGCTGTGCAGAAATCAATCACAAATGAAGAGAAGGGCATGGAACATCCTGGGAGAGCAATGCCTGAAGCCAATGAACTTCGCAGATCCAACCGTAGGATTCAGCCAACCTCAAGGGTAAGTTCTATAAGATCTTCAACACAGAAAGGGCTAGACCATGCATCAAGTATAACTTGATATACCTATATCTCTTATGGGAAATTCCTTGCCTGAAGCAAACCAGTTTATTGGGCTTTTGATTTTTTTGCATAAAAAATTGTCTCCTTTGTGTTTTTGTTTACCTTTTGTTTTAAGTTAAAAAAAAAGGACTTCAAGCATTTACTGTTTTTCAGTTGCTGGAAGGACTTCAAAGCTCTTTGATTATTTCCAAGGCTCCTACTGTTTCACATGATAGGGGTTCCAGAGCTCTTCATAGAGGTGGTCCACCGTCCAAGGGTAAGTTCATCATATCCTCTTTCTTTCTTTCTTTTGTCTTCTCTCTCCTTTCAAATTTCATAAGTTTTGGGTTTAAATTCATATCTTTGAACTTGGAACAGGGAACACTCATGGCTGAGGGTGGCTTTTTGTGGTGCAAAATTTCAGCTGTAGAAATCCTGAATCGTGATAATTTCTGTGTGGCCTGTGTACATAGAATATAATTTTAGGAAGTTGAACCAAAAAGCTTTATTTTCATTTATAAGCTGTATGCCATAGCAGGCTCAAATTAATTTATATTCTTAGGTTCAGATTTTAGTACCATTTCCTTGCTTTATTTCTGTTTTTGGTTTGTTCAATTTGTGATTGCTCCCAAATTGCCCTCATGTTCCCAATTCTGTTGTGAATATTAGAATTCTGATTTGACTAACCCTTTTGCAGGACTCATTAGTCTGTTTGAAAGATTACATGATTTACCAAAGGGCTCATAGCCTGGCGGTAAAGCAACTCGGGTCCCGTGCGTTTGGTGTGTTCTCCTTGGACAAGGTCCCGGGATCGAGCCCAGGCCCCGTTATTGGGGCGGGCAAGGCCATGGAATTTATTCCGTGTTTGCCTTGTACGCGCACGGTGAGGGGTCAGGGGCGATCGCGTGAGTTTACTCCGCGGCGCCGTTGGCCACGTCCCTGACTGTTCCCGTGAGTGGGGGTCTTTATGGCCTTAGTCAAAAAAAAAAAAGATTACATGATTTTTTTGTTTTTTTACTCATCAGTTCCTATTGGATTTGTCTGGCTTGAACTATGTTTACAGTATGGCATGCTTCAGGTTCATGCTCACATCTACCTGTTGTTTTTTATTTTTGTGTTTTTGGTATTGAACTTTCTTTGGGGGTGCTTTATCTAGTGGTAGCTCGATCATGCTTGCTGAACATGACTCACTGAATAACGACACCACTATTGTGAAGAGGATGTATCGAGCAGAAGAAAGTTTCAAGGTTCAGAGAAGTGATTTGTTTAGCTTGAACTCCATTGGTTTTTTTCTGCTTTTGTATGTTATGATTTGTGTGCCAGCAATGGATGTTGATTCAATTATAAGCTTTTTTTATGGGATATATACAAGCTTTTGATTAATCTTGGGGAAGTAGTCCTCTTTATTTCTTTATTTATTTGTTTATATATTTTCTAATTTCTGTTGTGGTTAAGCTTGGTCTATTGAATGGCAACTGTTTTTCTCTTCTTCACCTTAACAGTTTTTAGAATTTTTTAAGTAGGGTCTCAGTTCATCTTTTCTTTGTTGATGTGATGCTCATGAAGAACATATGTTGCACTAATACCTAAGGAGGAGATCCCAAACAGGGTGTATGATTTTAGATCTATCTCTTTGTGCAATGTATCTTATAAAATACCATCCAAACTGTTGTCCAATAGATTGAAAAATGTTATCAGTAAGCTAGCAAGCCCAGAGCAATCTGGTTTTTTGGCTGGAAGGTCAACCTATGACAATATCATTGCTACTCAAGAGATTGTACATTTAATAGAACATGACACCAAAATCCTCCCAATGATGATATTAAAATTAGACATTGAGAAAGCATATGATGCCTTGTAATGCCACTCTTCATAACATGAAATTTCTTGAAATTTGGGTCTCTTGGTTCAGAGCATGTATCACCTCCCCTTCTTTCTCCTTTCTAGTAAATGGGCAGCCTACTGGGTGGGTTAATAGCTCTAGAGGGATCAAACAAGGAGATCCATTATCCCCCTACCTCTTTATACTAGTGTCTCAAAATCTCACTGCCATATTGAATCATGCCATGTCTATGAATTATATCCCTGGTTTTGATAATAGATTAGTTAGAAATTTTAATCATCTTCTATATGCTAATGATGCCCTCATAGTCACTAGAGCTACCAGAGTAGTGGCTAAGAACTGCAGCTTATGTCTTGACATATATAACTAGCTTACAGGCCAAAAGGTCAATCTGAAAAAATCAACTATTCACTTTCCTTCTTGGTTCAACAGAAGTCAAGGCATCTATTGTCAACATCTTAGGAATAAAAGTTGGCTCTTTTCCCTTCAAATACCTTGGGGCCCTGATTACACCTAAAAGAATCCCTGTAAATCAATGGCAACCACTAATCACCAGAACTTCTAACAGTCTAAATGCATGGAGACCTGCCTCTATATCTTTGGCTGGAAGGGTGGTCCTTGTTAATGCCGCATTGATGTCTATTCCTGTGTACACTATGACTTGTTATCCTGTCCCTGATTCCATTATAGATCAAATCTTCAAAATGGCCAGGAAATTTCTATGGAACAGTGGTACTGCTGGAGGCTCCTTCCAACCTATTAATTGGAACACAATTACACTTAACAAACCTGAGGGAGATTTGGGGGTTAGGAATTTGAGAATTGCTTAAACTGCTCTCATGATCAAAAACATTTTTTCCCTCTTAAACAATGAAGGTAAAGTTTGGGTCAGAATTTCGCTACTTTAATAGGGCAATTTAAATCCTTGGAATAGATCAAATTTGGGCACTGTTTCTTGGTTCTACAGGAAGCTATACACTAATGTTTTTCTGTAAAATCAAACTTAAGGATTACTAGCTGCAATCCTGTTAATACCAATTTCCTCAATGAGCCATGGTTATTTGACATACCAATCTCTCTTAAGCCAACTTCTATTAACATGGAAATGTCGATTGAAACATTAAGTATCTCTGATGTCTTGAATGGTAATAAACTTAATTATACTGATGTGTTAAACTGCTTTGGATAAGACTTAGATTGGAACAGGGTATGCAAAGGCACTTATATGGAGAACACTGATAAATATTGGATCTGGTCCTCTACTGGATCTAATGCAAGTATTGTTAGAGAGGTATATGGTACTATAAACCAAACTCTAAGTGGTATGGAGATTAGCTATTGCCCCAAGAGTCAAAATGTTTATTTGAAAACTGATGCATGGCAAGCTGCCTACATATGCTTTTATGCACTCTCTGGGTTTTGGACCTCAAATCCTGTGCCTATTTTGTGAATTGGCAAATGAAACCATTAAGCATCTTATGCATGAATGCAGAATTGCAAATCAATACTGGGATCTTGTTTCTGATTACATAGATGTAGACAAAAATATTCTGTAGAATGTGTTGTCAGGGGATTGGATCCTTGGAATACATGGACTAGGGAATGGCATACAAAATTTTGCCAAGGCATTGATGGTCACATGCGCCTGAAGTATTTGGAAAGCAAGGTTCGACCTTGTTTTCAACAAAAGAAGAATCCAACCAAATCTGATTGTCAGTCAAGCACTCAGAGTCACCAATGATCACTTCTGGAAACTTCGAGGACATCTCAGGGAGTTTTTATATACTTTTGTATACCACTATCACAGCTATGAGTGATGCTGCTTGGACTAATGTTTCTTCTCCTTGTGGCCTAGGTTTTGTCATCATCATGGGTCAAGACAAGGTTTTGTTGGCTGGAAGTTTAGGTGGAATTGCAAAATCAAGCCTTCAAGCAGAAGTACAAGCCATACTCATCACACTTAACAAGTATAGAGCAAAGAGTCTGAAGCCTGCCTTAATCTTTTCTGACTGTTTGCAAGCACTGGCTCTGGTCGAGAATGAAGAAGATACTGATTATGGAAGATATCAAGGAAAAATTCAATCCATCAAGTAGTACCTGTTAGAGCAGCCGGGGGTGGAAATTGCTTATTGTCCGTGAGACATAAATACATTAGCAGATGCTCTTCCAAATCATGGGAGAAACAATCCAAGGCTCTCTTTGTACCACATGGGAGCGGATCGGCCTAGATTGCTTGAAGACTTAACCACTTCAGCAGGGCTGCACTTTTGAGAGGATACCTGCTGTTTTTTTAGCACTATCTTTTTGCTTTTTTTTTTTTTTTAACCAGGTTAAAAAAAAAAAACTATGGTAGTCTTTTATTCCAATATCACCACCATTCATACTTGCCATGGTTCCTTGTCCTCCAGATGGGGGTGTGGGGATTAACTTCGAAGTTGTCGGATTTATCTCATTTTTAATTGTTTATTTATCATGAAGTTGGGAATGTAAAGACGTTTAGGCTTATTTCAGTTTTTTATTAATTACCAAAGTGAGCAGCATATAAAAGCCCTCTTCTCCTGAGATTCAGCAAGTTGCTCCTTATAGGGTTCTGTAAGGTTTTAGGAACTGCATGTTGTCTCAAGAATACTAGTTTTGAAACAATGTGTTATGTTGTGAATTAGTTAGATTTCGTCCTCCATTAAGAGTATAACTAATTTAATTCTATTAAATTGATTTTTTTTTAAGTATAAGACTGTTAAAATGTCAATTTCCTTTTTTTATACATTTAAAATAATTTAAAGTATTTTTTATGTAAAATCCATTACAATACTATAAAAAATATTATAATTTTAAGAAAATAGTTCTTAGTAAAATAATGATTTTCAACTTAAAATGACTTAGTTGGATTAAATGAGATTAATTTTAATTTTTTAAGATTGTGTGAATGGATCATGCATTCTTGCATTCACAATTTTAAGTGCTAAGGTTGTTTTGTGATAAATGAGAATAAATGTTTACTTTAAATAAAAATATTTATTTATTTAATTATGTTTGATCATGATTATCTATATTAAAAATAAAAATATAATATAATTATACTTTCAGATATCAGACAAAATCATTTTTTAACACATTTAAAAATGACATTTCTAATGAGATTAAATCTTCGAAAATAAACTGAATGTGAATTATCCAAATAATTAAATTTTGTAAACATCGCTATTCCATAACAACAAATATATCCTCACGAAGTTAAACCCTACGACTGAACGGCTCCATAATACCTAAGACTGAGCAGACACGGTCTCCGAGAATCAAAGAGAGGAGAAGAAGAAGATCGAGGGCAACGATCAAGGTAAGGAATTTCCTTGTTTTTCCGAAGACAGGTTTCATTTCAACAATTCTCTATTTATCAGATCAAAGGACTTTAATTGGGTTTCCTCCCTTACTTGATCCTCTGATTTTGTTTGGCTTGCCGGATGTCCATAGTTTTTTTTTCCGATTATTTACAGAAAAAAAAACCTGAATCTTAGTTCTGTACAGGTTACGAGCAATCTAGAGTTTGAGTTTCTAGTCTGTCCTGTAGGAGTAAAGTAGAAGGAGATTAGAACACTACGTTCTTTCTAAATTGCTCTCTGCCATGCTTTTATATTTCCTAGCGGTTTTACTTGAATTTGTTTTTCTTTCTCTCAAGGAATCTAGTCTTGTCTTCCGCCTCAAAAATCTAGCTTCTCGACTTCAAAATTAAAATTTTGTTTGAGTTGTTTCTCTTAATCTCTTCCTAGGTGCCTTCTTTTTCATTATCTCCAATCTCCTGGTGATAGAATTAGTGCTTATGTTACTTCTATTTATGTTTCGATTTCAACATTTAATTTTTAATGTTTTGTTCTGAAGATTTTCTTGGCGCATAATTTTGGGCTAAATGTGGTAATTTGGCTCATGAGTTGTTATTCTATTTGAGAATATTTTTTATTTGATAACATCTTTTCTGGATAAGTACTGTATTGCATAACTCTGATGTAGTAGTTCTCCGATCACTTTTTACTTGCTAAATGTTGGCACATATGTTATCAAAAAGGAAGTCATACATCATCCAAGAACTTTTTCCAAAAATTCCAATGGATCCCCATATGAAGCAACTGCGAGAGAGTCTAATGGACATTGAAACTGAAGCTGAACATCTCCTTTTGGCACGCCACCAGGTGAAGAGTATTTTTTTTAGCTTGCCCTTGATAAGCATTATTTGTTTCTATAATAATGACTCTGCTTCCCTTAATTGAAGAACAGCTTGTTGAAAATGACAAGTTACGAAATGGTAATCGAGAAGCCTTGACAGCACTCCGCAAGATAGCTCGCACAACCAAATCCAGCATTCCATCTCCTTTTGAGGCATTAATGAAAGAAATAGAAGGAGCAAGAAAACCATTGGTGAAAGAAATATGTTCCACTTGTGGGAACCATGACGCCAATGAGCATACATGGATGATGTTCCCAGGGTCTGACATCTTTGCTTCTGTGCCTTTTCATGTGGCTCATACCATCTTAGAGAAAGGTGTGATCTTAGCTACCTAAATTCTTAGATTCTACCAGTCTTAGCATTTTAACTTTTAAGAGATCTGTAGAGCATGAGTTTTCGCTTTATTAGGTAGTCATGTGGGAGTAAATCTGGAAGAGATGTTTGCCGAATTATATAATTAGGAGATTGCTTAATGTCAACATGCTTACAAAATAACTTTGGTATATCCCAATGACCCACCACTTAAATTGATTTGGTTGAGTCAATCAAATCAGAACGGGTAAATACACTTGATGTCCTATAATTTGTACAATCATAGAGGGATTGAGATTGGAAATGAAGGCATAAGGAGTATGAAGGAAAAAAAAATTTAGCTTTAAAGAACCCTTAGAGTTGATTCTCTGAGTCAAGTCCATTTTTATACCATTCAAGGCAATAAGAAATTGACTGTATTAGTATGTGAAAGTTCAAAGGCTAAAGGAATAAGCAATATTATGATAAGGGAGTCTGTTGTTAAAACTTTGGACTGTTTGATCAACTGTGGTGATTCTTTCCAAAGGAAGGGTCTTATTTCTACTCTTCAGTTGGGTAGGAGCTCATCTCCCAAGAGAAGTCACAACTGGAAGGCAACGGAAACCAAAAAAAGCGTTTACAGTAATAGTCCAAAGAATCCTGTAAGGTGCTGTTAGGCATGAATTATTAGGGGAAGAACTACAATTCTTGATTGATAGTATTCATCGGTGACTTGGTTTTGGTGTGCTCTTTTGTATGGTAGTTGTTCACATATAGTTTCATGATGTGTTAGTAGTCTGCATTCAAGCAATTTCATTGATGATCTGTCTGGTGTTCAACTCAAAATTAGTTAGCTTTCTTCCTGTTTTTACACCTTTGATGATTTCCTTACAGTTTTAATTTCTATCACTCATGCTGTAGATCAAGAAAGACTGGACTATGATACGAAGAAGCTGCAGAGCTATGTGAAAGAGAAGTCCTTCTCCATCTCTGAAAAAGGAGCTCTAGCTGATAGGATTAGTCCCGGTATTGTGAAATCTCTGGTCACTCTGGCAGACAAGCCTAAGTGAAATTCTTTAGGAGATGTTAATGCACTGCTATGTCATCTCCAACTTTTTGTATTTTGAGTCTCTGTACTTGCCACTTCTGGTTCTGTGTTGTAAATTTTACAACCAATGGGACGAAGAAGATTGAGGCATCTTTATCTGTAAAAAAAAATTCTTCGAGGTGAATTTAGACAGGAAATTATCTTGTGAATTTGATCTCACATTCTGATACTCTGAATTTCAACGTGAAATTATCTTATGGGTTTTAGTTTCATTCTATTGTTTTTGGAATTTTGCTTTTTCAACCTCCCACTCACCTTCTTGGAAGATTCACCAGGCCAATAGTATGTAGTACGTATTAGCTTCCATTCTGATTAGAGGACACCATGTGAGGGGTACTGTTCTTTTCAGCATCACATTCTGCAAAGACAATGATGATTGCTAGTGCAGGGATAACAGAACAAAAAATGAGCAAAACGAGAAGAGGAGTTGGACTGGGTAATATGCTGGTTTCTTCTAGTCTTATTAATACCCTGTCCATCCTCCCTCTCTTCCTTGCCCCCTTGGAAGTCAGAATTCTTGGTATTAGATTTAGAATTCTCTTTTTCTCATTTATATATTAACCATTTTCTATTGATTTTCTCATACTAATCTGAATTCTGTTGCAGTGAATGATGAGGAAGATACTGGTTGTTTGCTCTGTTATGCTGGTTCTCTCATTGGTGCAAGTAGATGATAGGCATGTCTTTGAGCACCGGTCCTTAGATGGAGGTATGTTCATGTGGTTTGTAGCTTTTTTAGTTTGTCAATGAGATCATTGGTCTCTGAATGATCCATGACTTGTATAGCGAACAAGATGTCCATAATGGAGGCTCTATCACAAGATTCCATCTGTCATTCATGTTTAGAGGTTTCAAGAAAAGCGGGGAAAACCTTGAGTGATCCGAAAATGTTCCAGGGGATTGGCACACTGTCAAATGAAGTGTGCCATGTCTTGTCTTTTGAATTGCAAGCAAAGGTGCATGCTTTCCCTTTATACTTTTTACAAGATTTATTGAGTGAATCTCCTAATCTCCTACATATCCCAGCAGTGTTTGGAGGTTTCAAATGCATATATCCATCATTCTAGATTATTTCTGCAAGAACTATTTCACGAGAAGAACTTGTGCAATAGCACTGGTATATGTGCTGAGAAGTCCGCCTACTCAAACATGAATCCAATGAAGGTAGGTAAAATCTCCCTGCAAATTTTGTGATGTTCTTTGTTTGCTCATGGTGTTAAATATCATTTTCCAACAGTTGACAGACAGCAGAAACTGCCTGCAATGCCGCAGTTCGGTGAAACAAATACTGTCAAAATTAAAGCTCTATAACATGAGGGTATAAATCAACCCTACTCCCCTGGGTAACAAAGTTTTAAGCTTTAGTTTTACTAATGGATTTCCTTCTTACTTATCTAAAGATGAAGATCATGGAAGCTCTCCTTGAGTACTGTGAAGAAGCTGAAGACAATGAAGAGCAAGTAAGTCCTTAAATGCTATGAATTGTGAATGATAAGACAGCAAACGGAATGGCATTGTTATGGTTTTATGGCTTCCTTTTTGCAGTGCAAGCAAGCGGTTTACAAGTATGTGCCTTCGGTGCTTACCAAGCTCGAGAACATGAAGCCAAGCGATATGTGCCGCATGGTCGGGTTCTGTGACGAGGGGATCTCTCTGTGAAATTGCCCTGCTTGTGCTTGACTCTTCATGTTCTTTAGTTTATGATCCAAATAACAAGCCCAGATATAGCCTGGAATGTTGAAGTAAAGTTTTGAATAAGAGATGATGATGTATTGGAGTTGCTTGTGATTAGTAGCTAGACACTGCCACTATTATACTCTTTCTGGGGGTGTTGTATATGCTTCTTCTTATATATAAATTGTTATTTTGTAATCATCCAGACATTAATACAATAGTTTGATTTCATCTTTATTTCACTCTCTCTTTTAGTTTAATATATTGGATTACTTTCTTGTATATCATGAAAGTAGGATTGATGAATGTTATCATATGCATAGTGAGTTTGTTTTAGTTTAAGGGGCATAAATAAAATAGTTACCTCAATATGTTAAAAGGTGAAAAAAAAAACTATTGATTTGGATCCGCAAGCTACATTACATGGGTCACCAACCTTCACAAGGAAAATAATCACATATTTTTAGTGACTTGTTCATATTTAATTAATAATTAAATAAATAACATGGGTCTGACATTGCAAACCCTAATTTAAGTAGCAAGTAATATTAGTAACCCTTCACGCAAACTGAGACAGAGAGAGAGAGATGATGATGAGAAGCATGAAGTTTTGCGGTGCATGGCACGTTTTCTGAAACTCAGAGAAGCGATTTTCTTATCACCTCTCTCAGTTATATATTTTCTTCTTCTTTTATTGATTTCCAAGCAATTGAAATCTGTTTTTATTTTCCTTTGTTTTTTTTCGGAAGCAGCAACAACGTACTGCACCGGAAGGAAGACCTTCAGAAGAGAGTCCTCCTCTATGCCTGCATCAACTGCAACTATCAGGTCATTATCACAAAACCTTTCATATATAAACATCAAAATATTAGCATTCTTTGTTCCTGTTGCATGAACATATTGTATTTGTTTATCTTGTTTTTGATTGAGTGAATACATTCTATATACATTCATGTCTGTGTCTGTGCATCGTCAATGAGATTTGAGCAATCCTGACTTGAAGAGGGATTACTTTGATGCAGGAGGAAGCTGAGGACCATTGTGTTTATAGGATTAAGATTAATCACATTCTTGGTCAAGATTCTAAGGGTGAGCAGGAGGATGTAGTGGCTAAAACCACTCTTCCTATCACTAAGAATGTCACTTGCTCTCTCTGCAATCATTCAGAGGCTGTGTTCTTCCAGGTCTGAGCCTTCACTGCAACTGTGTGTTTATTCAGAATTTTTATTTTTACATGACTGGCTCTCAATTGTTTTACTTTTCACTCACCAAAACATATTCTCATTGTGTTTTTTGTTTGCTGAAGTTTGAGATATGATATGGGACCATCTGATTGTTCTTGATGCCCTCCCTAAATCTATATTTTGGAATGGAGAACAAGTTGATAATTCTCTCTAAGAATATTTTTTGGGCATTGTGTGATGTTTTCAGATATTGAACACCCATTTTGCTAGAAGATGCTCTCCTTGTCATTCATTCTATTCTCAAGACTCCATGTACTTTTTTCCATTATGTATTGGTTTGTCAGGCCTTGGTGGTCTTTTTCCCCACTTGTTCTGCAGTTTCATCCATTCACCTTGTCTTGTCTTGGCCTTCTTCCTAAAGAATTATGGAATTGTTCACAGTTTCAACAAAGCACCACAGTTTTTAATTTATCTCTCTTTCTTGCTTGTCTAATCCAACCAAGTACAGAACAATCAGTGCACTAGTCCTGGATACTTCATTGTTCCTAAAAAATTATGGAATTGTTCACAGTTCCAACAAAGTACCACTGTTTTTAATCTCTCTTTTTTGCTTGTCTAATCCAACCAAGTACAGAGCAATCAGTGCACTAGTCCTGGATACTTCAATATTGTTCCTAAAGAATTATGGAATTGTTCCCAGTTCCAACAAAATATCACTGTTTTTAATCTCTCTTTTTTGCTTGTCTAATCCAACCAAGTACAGAGCAATCAGTGCACTAGTCCTGGATTCTTCATTGTTCACCAGAAATTTAACTGGTGTTTTTTTTCCCCTGTTTTTGCAGGATGTTGCCAAGGGTGAAGATTCTCTGTCTCTCTTCTTCATCTGCTGCAACCCAAGTTGTGGCCATAAATGGAGGGATTAATGGAACCCATGCTGGCCCTTCATTTGCTCAGAAAAATATTGGAACCTTCTAATACTTAATTGCATGTCTGGTATATGATGCAGGCTTGGAGGTTCATCACTTTTTTGACGGCCTCTGAACTACTTTCTTTCTTCTCTTTAGACTAATATACCTTGGTTTTGGGCACTCTACTGTCTGATAGAATGGTGCACGTATTTGTTTGGAGGAATTTTGGGGCTCTGATATCCATCTTCAAATCTTTTTTTTTTTGAATAAGTGGATAAACCACAATTTTATTTAATTAGGATAAAGTTTTCATTACAGTGCTTGAAAAGACAGGAAAATTAAGAAAATAGTAGCTTTCAGCCCCTTCCTGCGCACATCAAGCACTTCAGTCACCATGTCTTCCTCAGGTGTGATCTGGTTCCTCCCCAGTGGCCTCTCCCTCATCATCTTGTCTCCCTGGTGCAGTTGAAGTGAATTCCTGTGTCAAGGCTTTGGACAAGGTTTCAATACGCCTCCAGCTTTGTTCTCTTCGCCAACGGAGTCAAGATCCAACCAAGAAATAATGAGGAAAGAGATATCACGGATGATTCTTAAATAAACACGTTGTTTATCCTGAAAACATCGCCTATTTCTCTCCCCCCATATACCCCATGTGATGCCCATGACAACGATATACCATCCCTCTTGTAGGGCATTGTTCACCCTTGAGGGGGTATTTTTTGTTCCCCAAAGAGTCTGGAGTGTGTCCCTCCCAGTTGTGGCCCCAAATAGGTTTTCAAAATGGCCCCAGATTTGTCTCACGAATGGGCAGGAGACAAGTAGGTGGTGTACTGATTCATCCTCATTTTCGCATAAGTAGCAGGTGTGACGGTCGCCCCTCCATTTTTTTCTATGGAGATTGTCGAGGGTGAGGATCATGTTTTCTCTTGCCAACCATGAGAAGAGTTTGATCTTGAGTGGACAAGGCTGCTTCCAGAAGCTTCGTTTTTGGTCACATCTTAATCCACCATCAATTCTGAATCGATATAGAGATTTGACTGTGAACATGTTATTGGATGTTAGTCTCCATTCCCTGATGTCTCTGATTTCATGTCTTGTGTTAAGATCTGTTAGGGCCCGTGTGATTAGATTTAGATCCTCCATTTCCAGCTCCGTAAGGGGTCCCGGCTTGAGGAGTGGTAGACCCCTATTAATTCTTGTTCTCGCCCTTTGGATGGTTAAGTGTTTTGTTATTGATAATTCATGCATCCCCGGGTGGGCGTTCATCAATGAGTTCCTGTTCCACCAGTTGTCATTCCAGAAGTTGGTAGTATCACCCGAACCTGGTAGCACACGAATGTTGGCCAGGACTGGGGCTCTTTCCTTATATATGCCTTTCCAGAAGGGGGAGGCTCTTCTCGGTACTTGTTTGTGGGGGTCTATGTGGCCTTGCCTTGAGTAGGCTTCCTGGAAGATCTTTTGACATATACCTGCTCGCCCAGTAAGGATCCTCCACCACCACTTTCCCAATAGAGCTCCGTTGAAAGTTCGGAGGTTCAGGATACCCCATCCTCCATTTTCTTTAGGTCTACATATCCTGTCCCATGTAATCAGGTGGTAACTGTGACCCGTCCTATCCACTCCTTTCCAGAGGAACTCCTTTCTAATTATCTCAATCTTCTTAAGAACCCATTCCAGAAGACGGAAGGCCGACATCCAATGAATTGGGATTGTGGATAATACTGAGTTAAGCATTGTGAGTCTTCCTCCTAATGATAGCAACTTTCCTTTCCAGGATGCCAGTCTTCCTCTTATTTTTGCAATTAGTGTGTTCCAATCTTCTTTCTTTGGGCGCCCTCCTGAAAGCGGGACTCCCAGGTATTTTATAGGGAGACCCGCGGTCGTGCAATTTAGTACTTGTGCAAATTCCTCTATGTTTTGTTCTATCATTTTAATAGGAATTGCTGCACTTTTGGAATAGTTTACACGTAGCCCGGAAAGGCCCTCAAAAAGGTAAAGGATTAGCTTTAGAATTTGAGCATCAGTTATCCCCCCTGTACAAAACACCAGGATGTCATCAGCATATTGAAGTGTGGCAATGGTGTTTTCGCCATTCGGGCCTATGGAGATGCCTCGATAGATATTGGAATGAATGGCATTTGATAGCATCATCGATAGGACATCCATTGCGAGGACGAATAGAAGGGGAGATAAGGGGTCGCCTTGCCTTAGGCCTCTTTTGCTTCTGACATACCCAGATGAAGTGCCATTTATGAGGAATCTTGCTTTAGATGATGTGAGCAGGCATCTGATCCATCCTAGCCATTTAGGCCCGAATCCCCGGGCCCTCAAAATGTCCAGGAGATAGTCCCAATCCATGGAGTCGAATGCTTTTTCTATATCTATTTTGATTAGGATGCCATTTGTGGAGCCGATCTTCATTCTGTGAATGAGTTCTTCTGCTGCAATAATGTTGTCATGAATCAAACGCCCTTGTATGAATGCTGTTTGGGACTCCTCCACGAGTTCTCCCAGCACCACTTTGAGCCTGTTCGCTAGAACTTTAGAGATAATTTTGACTGAACAGTTGATCAAACTGAGCGGTCTGTAGTCAGCGATGCTCTCTGGGGCCTCATTTTTAGGGATGAGTAAATGTGCGCCCAATTCAGACGTTCCATATTAGCCGTTCCCTGAAAGAAGTTATCGAAAAGTTTCAGTATGTCTTCCTTAATTATGTGCCACCCTTGTTGGTATAATGTCATTGGGAAACCGTCAGGTCCTGGAGCTTTGTCTGCTCCTAATTCCTTTATAGCTCTTCGGATTTCCCTTTCGCCAAAAGGCTCATCCAAATGTGCTAGCTCCACTCTTCTTTTGTGTTGAAATAGGCGGTCCCAGGAGGTTGTGTATCTCATTGGTCGTTCTTTGCCAAAAAGTTCGGTAAAGTGGCTGGAGATAGCATTAGATATTTGTGTGGGCTCTGTGATTAGGGAACCTTCATGTTGGAGCTGTGTTACCCAGTTGATGTTCCTTCGTTGGTTAGCTATAGCATGAAAGAACTTTGTGTTCTGGTCCCCCTGTTGGAGCCAGGTGATTCTGGATCTTTGTTGCCAGTATGCTTCTTCTTCCGAGATGATCTGTTGGTATTCCCTTTTATTTGTTATCTCCTCTTCCATTTCGGTGCTGGTTAGATTCCTTGTTTCCTTAAGGGCATCTAGCACGCTGATAGTGTTGAGGATTATCTTTTTCCTTTCCATTTTTTGGTTGATGTTCTCCTTCTTCCATTGTCGTAGTCTAAGTTTCAGAAGTTGTAGTTTTTTTTCCCAAAATGAATGCGCCGTCTCCCTCCAAGTGTTGTTCCTCCCATATATCTCGAATCATGTCCCAGAATCCTTCTTCCTTTGCCCATTCTCTGTTGAATCTGAAAGGGGTATTCAGTGGTGTGTGTACTCCACAGTCTAAGCATAATGGTACATGGTCGGATCCCACCCTAGGAAGTGCAGTTTGCCATATCCTAGGGAAGTCTAGGATCCATTCAGTGGAAAGCAGGAACCTGTCTAACCTGGCGAACGCAGGCGATTCCCTTCCATTGGTCCATGTATATTTTCGCCCGAGGAGAGGGGGGTCAACGAGCTGAAGATCTTGTATCATCTGATCGAAGTCTCCCCTTTCCTGTGTCCCGTGTGAGGCATTGTTGGCATCCTCTCGGCTTCTGATTGTGTTGAAATCCCCGCAAAGGAGCCAAGGCCCGCTCCGGCCTCCCCTGATTCTCCTAATTTCATCCCAGCATTCCGTTTTTTGAGATGTATTGCACGGGGCATATACTGTTGTTATCATATTTGGTACAGTCCTTTTTGTCTTGTCTTCTAAAGTGACTGATAATGTGTATTGTCCTCTGGATGCCTGAGTGAGATGATATTTATGGCTATTCCATCCAATACAACAACCTCCTCTAGTCTCGGTAGCTGGAAGGTCTTCCCATTTATCATAGAAGGATCCCCCTATTGATCGCCAAATTGCATTGCTGATGCTGTTCAGTTCTGTTTCTTGCATACAGAAGATATCTGGCTTATGGAGATATAGGGAATCTCTAATGAGATATCTCTTTTTTTGTTGCCCCAAACCCCTAACGTTCCAAGAGATTACTTTCATTAGGAAACTGTTTTGCCCGGATGTGTTTGGAAGGGAGAGGGAACCTTAGCTGGTTTTCCTCCCCTCCTTTTCCCTTTCTACTTCCACTTGGCGGATGTGTAGGATGTATTTGTCCCTCTTAGTAGCTGAATCACCCAGGTCCACTCCTAGTTTCTTGGCTGCTGATAAGATATCCCTATCTGGCCAATCACAGAAAGTTAGAGTGTTAGCAGTTGAGGTGTAGTCATTACCTTTAGATGTGATCTGGACCCGTTTTTCTCTCTTCTTCCTGGATGTGGTTGGTGGGGCGATGAAACCTTCCTTTTCGAGGCGGACAGATGATTGCTTCCAGGTCCTCGCACTACGCCGAGTGGTTTCTTTGGTTGGTGCATGTCCGGTTTCCTTTTGTGTCCGGTCAATGATTTTTGTTGGGGTGTGCTGTGTCATCATTTCCAGGTCACCAGCAGGTTCAACGCTTCCATGTTCCAGTTTCTCCATTATTTCTTCCCAAGTTGAGTCGGCCATGTAATTCCAGACTCCATGTATGTATCTCCATTTATATTTGGATGTATCAAGTTCTGATTCTGGGCCTGTGTTGGGTGGTAAAATTGTTCTTGGGTTTTCTTTATCTGGGCTTTGATTCTCTCCAGGCCCAATTGATCTCAGGCTTTCCACACGGTTTGGTTCCCCTTGTTGAGGATCATTACTTCCTTTGTGTGCGGTCTCCTGGCCTTTTGGTTCATTTGTCTCATTCCCTTTTCTTCCCATGAGTGAGGGTGTGATCTCATTTTGGATACTCATTGATGGATCATCATTTACCTCCACCTCCTCCTGTATATCTTCTCCCCAATCTAGTTGTTTATTCCACATATTCTCCATTTCAATCTCAATTTCTCTTACTAGTTGGTCTTCATATTCATCATCCAATTCCTCCTCATTGTTTTTTCCAGCTTCTGGGTAATCAGGAATGAGTGGTGCTTTGCCCTTGTTTTTTATGTGATGATTTTCACTTAATACATCATTAACATCATTAACATCATTAACAATTTGCAATCCATCATCTTGGAGATTAATGGAATTAGTTGGCATAGTAGCCAGGTCCACTATGCGCTCCTTTGAAATGATCGCTTTTTCATTTGATTCAGCCACATTTGCATGGTTTCCTTTGACTTTGGACGTGGGTGGCTGTGATTGCGCCACGTGTGCTTCCTGCTTTTTTGTGTGATCGCCAGAACCTTGCATTCATCTTCAAATCTTGCCTGATTTTATAATCCCACTTTTTATACTTTTGAATGAAATTGAAATTTCATATTTGCAGATTGTTTACCATTTCTAAATACTATTAATAAATAAATGGATAAATCATATTTATTTATTAATTAATAAATAAATTTCATATCTTAATTAATAAATAAATGAATAAATCATATTTATTTATTAATTAAGATAGTTGGAGTTCATTACATGGAAGAGATAAAATACAACATTCATGTTAGCCCATATCTTTGTTTGAGATGCAGACTCCTCCTTCCTCCTCAAGCCATCTTGTGCCTTCTCATGACCTTCCCTGGGTCGAAAGTGGATCGTTCTCAAACACATCCCCATCTCCATCGGCCCGCTTAGGTGTGTCCGAAGTGAATTACAGGCTTCACCAGAGATATTCACGCTTCCAACTTTAGCACCATTGGGGAAATGCATCTAACTAAAAGTTGGAGTCAATAATTTGAGCTTGAGCTCATCAAGCTTAATTAGCGTAATCATATTGGTTCGAGAGTTGGACTTCAGTTTGATTTAGCTTGAGATAATAATCAAATTCAGCTTAATTAAAAATAGAGATCAAATTATCGAAATCATCATCGAGGTACTTATTTATTTTCTAAAATTCTGTCGGGAGATCAATCATCCACATCCACATGCAAGTTATCCAAGCTGTCCGCGTCCAAGTCTCCCACCAACAAAAAACAGTACTACTTCATATAGATCACAGATTGACAGACGTACATGACCGTCCAACGGAATAGTCGACATGGCTGCTGGAAACACTGCTGAGGCGGCCCCCAGTTCCAGATCCCTTCCCGTGGATAACGTGCAGGCCCTCGCCGCCAATCTCGGTACCTCATCGGACATCCCTCCAAGATACATCAGACCCGAAGCCGAGTCCGTGATCATCCACCACGCCGCCGAGGAGATCCCAGTCATCGATTTCGACAAGCTCCACGACCCGGAGCTCTGCCACGCCGAGTCCTCCAAGCTCGACCTCGCTTGCCAGCACTGGGGCTTCTTCCAGGTTAAAGTTTCCAATTTTGTTCTAAAATGAATATGTCTGTGAAGCAATCGATCAATCATGCATGCAGTTGATAAACCATGGTGTTCCCAAGGAGGTGATGGAGAGAATGATGCTTGATGTTGAAGGGTTCTTCAAGCTTCCATTAGAGGAGAAGTTGGTTATCAAACAGCCTCCCGGGGAAATTGAAGGCTATGGCCAGTTGTTTGTTATCTCTGATGAGCAGAAGTTAGACTGGGCTGACCTTCTCCACTTCTATACTTCTCCTCTGCATTTGAGAAAGATGGGATTATGGCCTACAAAACCAGCTACTTTCAGGTGCTTTTCTTAGTGTTAATCAAACATATATATATTTATTGATCTCAATGTATAATTTTTTTTTTTTTTTTAAATTCTTTCTCAGGGATGCATTGGATAAATATATGCTGGAGGTGAAAAAAGTGGTGGATTGTCTTCTTGGTTTTGTGGCCCAAAACTTGGGGCTTGATACTTCAAAGTTGACAGCAATGTTCGAGAATGGAATGCAGTCTGTGAGGATAAACTACTACCCTCCCTGTCCTCAGGCTGAGAAGGTGTTGGGCTTGTCCCCTCACTCTGATGCTTCTTGTTTAACTCTTGTCCTTCAAGTGAATGATGTTCAAGGGTTGCAAATAAGGAAAAATGATAAGTGGGTTCCTGTCAAGCCTCTTCCTGGCGCTTTCGTTGTCAATGTTGGGGATTTGCTCGAGGTGATTATTTAATTAATGTCCTTCTGATAAGCCTCAATATGTTATAAAGTTAATTGTCATTCTGATAAGCCTTAATATGTATATATTTTCCTCTTCACCAGCCCTCCTCTCTCTCTCTCTCTCTCTCTCTCTCTCTCTCCCTTTTTTATTTCTGACAATATGAAGATAAGATTTATAACTTCTTTTTTTATTATTTTCCTATAGATACTCAGCAATGGAAAATACAGGAGCATTGAGCACAGGGCGGTCACAAACACAGAGAGAGAACGCATGTCTGTTGCAGCATTCCATAGTCCAAGCACTGATGCTACACTTGGACCACATCCTGATCTTGTGAAGGGGGGTGAGCCACGCTACAAGTCTGTGAACCATGAGACACTTTTGGAGCTCTTCTTCTCTTCTAAACTCGATGGGAAGGGATTTTTGGATTGCATGAAGCTCAACAAATGATGCTTTTAAATGCTCAGCTGTATGATAATTTGATACAACTTGTACCTCTGTTTTGTATCACTCTGTTCTCAATGAACGCTTGCTTATTTATATGAATAAAATGCACACGCTTTGACTACATAAACATCATTAGATCATAAGCTTAAACTCGTGTTCATCCACCACAATGATAGAGAGAAATCAGCAGTACATATACGCGTACTACAATGATACCTGTCTGAATTATGAACACCATGTAAATTGATAGGAGAATTCATTGATGATAAAACAGAGAAGTAAGGCATCCTATTTCCGTGGTGGTCTCTTTTGTCTATCATTCATCTTTCTACGGACGATTCCCAGCTAGGTACATACTTGTTTTACTGGGATTTGGTTCTGCGTTTTCTTTCATAAACATGCAATTCTATTGTCTGACCAGTTAGTGAAGGACATGGTTGGCTACTTTGACACTTGATTTGATTGGATATTCAAGATGAACTGGATGAATCATGCATGGGATCCAATGCCCTCTTGGCTTAGTAATAATCACTTACTAGATACATCACATTCTCAATAAGAATGGAATAAAATTCTAACTGATATTTGACATAAAGTTATTCTTGCAAAGTAAAGTTGTTAACTGATGAAGTTTTCTTTTTTTTTTGACCAAACAGAGCTTCACCAGCTGCTGCAGTGGCTGCAACTGTTTTGACTGGTCAATTGAACAGTGAAGTTAGAGAGTTGTGGTCCATGACTCCCCATATGATCATATTATCGCCCCATGCATGGCTGCCACCACATGATGCTCATGCAGTAAACGTGGACGGTTGTGATGGAAGTAGGAAGAAGGCGGTAGTAACCTCTCTGAGTCACCACAAAGCCTCCTTTAGGCTTTATCCCACCACCTTCTACTTCTTTTCTCTCTGCGGGAGTCTGAATGAAATAACGTACAGTGTTTCGACGTCATTGGCAGATAGTAGGAGCAGTAAAAGCAGAGCAGGCCGGGTGGATGTCAGCAGTCAGCCACACAAAAAAGCATTCACGTTTCAGAACCTAGAATTAGGGTTCCCAAAAAAGGTTTTAATTAAACAATTCATCAGGCTTTCTCACGTCTGTTGTTAATTTGGCCTAGCACCGAACAGTGAACATAAACAACACTATACTGTCACAAGGGAGCAAATGTAATACACCAAACACTGTTGGGGGGCTTTCCATGAAAAGCAGCAATCCCATCTATTGCTTTACTCCATGAAAAAAAAATATATATCTATACGTACCCTAGCCACAGCTGTGCCACGTATGTCCTTATTCCTCATATAGAAATGACAAATTCCAACGAAACTCTCCAGAATAACCCCGTCCCTGTTGGCAGAAGTGAAGAGAATGATAGTGGCTTATCAGGTAAATGCGCAGGGGCATTGAGGTCCAGAGAGAGAGAGGTAAGGCGTGATTCGTGAAGACGATTTGACGAACGAGGAAGGTGCGTCCAAGCTTCCTCCATGTCAGGGCTCCACGCATCCCCACCCTTTTCGGAGGTATCCAATGGATGAAGACACCATATCAGATCATATGGCCCCAGCCCAATGTCTACATGCCGCCCTGTGATTAAAAAAACGCAGTAACTCCCCCGAGTTTAAAAAGATAAAAAGTTAAAGAGTGGGTAGCTCACCGTGGTGAAACACTCCTTATATAAACAGTACTACAAGTCCTAAGCATCAGAGAGAGGCGCAAGGAGAGAGAGGAGAGCCCAACTACTACACGTAGTGAAAAAGAGATCGAAACATGTTGTTGGAGTACGAGTGGGGGAACCCGGCGGCTGCCGCCGCCGCTATGTTGCTGTTCGGAGAGGACTCATCCTCGGTGTGCAACAACGACGGATGCCAAGAGAGGCAGGTGTACGACCACTTCGCTCATGGCCTGCATGCCGACTTGTTCGCGCAGGCGCAGGCACAGGCGCAGCCTCCTTCGTTCGCTGCCGCGGGACTGTTCCCTATGGCGTCATCCACTTCTTCATCGACTTCCTGCCACCAAAGGTATGGCTTGGCGCTGCCTCCGGCGCCGGCGAGAATCGGGTTGAACCTCGGCGTGCGCACCTACTTCTCCTCCGCATCCACAGAAGAGGGGATGGTAGTGGGAAGGGTGTGCAGGAGGAGGGCGCGCACCGCGCGCTGCCAGGCCGAAGGATGCGGCGCTGACCTCACTCATGCTAAGCACTACCACCGCCGCCATAAGGTTTGTGAGTTCCACTCTAAGGCCTCCATCGTCATTGCAGCTGGCCTCTCTCAGCGTTTCTGTCAGCAATGCAGCAGGTTCTTCTTCTTCTTTGTTCTCTCTCTCTCTCTCTTCCTATTAGTTTGTCATTTGTTCTTTTTTGTATATCTTTGTTATTAATGAATTAGATAATCTTCTTTCTGTCTAGGTTTCATGTATTATCGGAGTTTGATCAGGGGAAAAGGAGCTGCCGTAAAAGACTAGCTGATCACAACCGTAGACGTCGCAAGTCTCAGGACTTAATGACAACAGCTACAACAGCACCGGTAATCACCACCAACATCCAGAATGAAAACAACAGCTCAGGCGAGACACCTGCGGAGAAAATCCTATTCACTGCTAGCAGTAGTAGCACCAACAATCCTCGGCAACCATTCATGGGGTGCAATCCGGAACCGGCCTCACCTTGCACCGGCGTGACTTCTCCCACAGCGCCCCCTCCTCAGGCGTTGGCACCGCAAATGGCCCTGGGATTAGGATGCTACTCTCATGACAATGGTGTCATGGTGGTGCCCGCATCGGCCGGGTTGTCTGGCTCATCCTCGACCGGCACTTCACCACATGAGACACCTTCGTTCCTTCCCACAGGACTCGGAGATCACTTCCGCATGAGTGATCATCATCGTTTCCCAAGCTGGAGTGATGGCGAGGATGGTAGCACCATGAGAGACCTTTTTCAGAGCAAGTAACAACTAGTACTTAATTAGTATCAGAGACTCAATCGGAGACAGTTACTAGTGTTTGTTGCTTTGCTTTGTTAATTATCAAGCTCTTCCTTTTGGTTAGTTTAATTTTCTTCTAATAAAGATGAGACATGGCATCTCATTTTTTGTCCAAAAGTTTAATTGGTTCAACTCTATTGTGATTTTCAGTTCTGAGCACCATTGCCACCACCACCACCACCATTAATTAATTTCACGTACTTATTAGACATGCATGTTTGCTCATTAATTATACGTATAGGAAGAAGAGGTTGTATTGTAACTATATCCAGATTATGCTTTTCAAAATGATAAAATATATATATATGAGCAAAAGATTTGGATGGAATAAAACAATTAATACACTACTGTTGACATTCACTAGATATTCTCTCCCATATATAGCTCCTAAACACTAAACAGCAAAAGACGATATCTCATGTTGTCTGGGTCTATTAATGGAAGGCCATTGATAACGAATTATCGTAGAAGTTATGCAATCAAGGCCTAGTGAGTATCAATATTATTGTCCTTTCTCTATGGCCACCTATTTATTTTTATTGAGCTTTGTTCTCCTGCACAGAGATCAATAGCACGTGTATTTTTTTTAAAAGAAAGTGAATGTGGAAAAGGAGGGCTTCGAAATTTGTGGAGATGCATGGCAATGGTTGGTAATGAATGGCAACTGGAAAGAAAGCAAGAATGTGACATTTATTAGTAATTGGTCTCCTTGTTTTAAGATAAATTCATGGTTTGTTATATTTTCTCCAACAAAACATACGTCTGAGAATGAGCCGGATTTCAGTTCACTTATTATTTCTCTCTTGACTTGGCGAAACTCTTGTCAAAGATTTGGAGCTTCATCAAAAGTCGCTTTCCTGTTTGACTGCTTGTTCTCTTATATTCTCATATTATTAATTTGTGAACCACATGAAGATGAAGGGTGGGTGTTTTATCAAAAAAAGAAAAAGGGTGGGTGTTCTTCTGGATTCTTTTGTTTCCATTATTCTCGGTGAGACATTTCTCTATCCAGTGAAGGCCGTGCATGGGTTCACAAGGTTAATGGCTGGGGACTCTGCAGCACAATACATGAGATGCCTCCCTGCAGTTTTCGGATCACTAACACAAGTATTTTGGGTGTGCACAAGTAATATGGACTGAAAAATAATTGCGGAAAGTTCCCAGAAAGCTCGTATAAGATTCTCCTGCAAGGATGAATACAGATAAGTTGTGGCGTGCATGATTGAGATAAGTTTGGCTCTGGTTATAAAAAAAAAAAAAAAATTTACTCGTGTTGGTCCAAATGAAGCCCCAAGTGATCAGCATATATGGACACAGGCAAACATGGTATTGGCCGGCAACAACAATGAGAAGCATGATGATGTTTAATCATCTTTTATCTAATCTCCTTTACACTGTGACTGCAATGCAATGCGTGCCTACTTAGTTCTGTGCTCAAGAGTTATAAATTTCGTAAATAAATGGTGTGATTATGCAACTTTGTTTCTAAAGAAAACGCAAGAAAGACACGCGAAACTTCTCAAGGATTAAAATAGAATTTGAAAAACATGGGAGCACAACTCAGGGAGAAGAAGGGGGAAGAGGAGAAACGTCTAAAATAATAAAAAAAAAAACATTTTAAGAACAAAAGTCTAGACTTAAGAAAAGAAGCGGATCGGGTGGGCTGCTGGCAGATGGAAGGAATAATCTAGATATATGTATTTTATTTCCGTCTTGTCCATGCAATGTAATGAACATTTTATCATAACTAAATAAAATGTGGTTTATCCACTTTATAAAAAAAAAAAAAAAAACAAAAGTCTAGACGTGTATAATTTCAACTAGAAGATCAAAATATAAAATTCTTCATACAATGGCTAACTAGATAGAAACATGAATTGAATACACCAACTGCAGGGAGAGGGACGTCACTTTAATAAACCCAACTAAAATTCATGAAACCATCGCAACTTATTTCCACAAATTCTTTGGGAAAATGATGTATAACACTTCTTTGGAGACATTGTTCTGGCACAAAGAACATCAAGATGTAGATATTACACACGAGAATAGGGATGGCAACCCCCGACCCGATCCGCCCCGATCCGCCCCGAAAAATGCGGGGCGGGGCGGGGCGTGGTAAAGGTCCTTTAAAATCCGCCCCGCCCCGCCCCGCTAAAAAAAATACAAAAATACCCTTATATATATATTAGATTATATAGTTTTAGGGTTTATAATGAAGTTTTGTTTGGAGTCTTTGAAATTTGGCGGCTGCTTTCCCACCTTCTCTCAAGTTTGTATATCAAAATGCTTTTACATTACAGTTAAGTTTATTTTATTTGAGTTTAATCGGTAAATTTCTCTTCATTCTATGGTCTAAATGTTATTGAATTGCTCATTCTACTATTGGGTGGGGTGGTGGTGATAGAGGCCTGCCCCGCCCCCGCCCCGCCCCATTGCCATCCCTACACGAGAACCATTTCTCTGAGAATGAGGTGAGGTTGGCAGTCAACGAGTTAGGGGTTGAAAAGGCACCAAAACCGGATGGTTTTCCTATGACTTTTTATCGATATGGATGGGTGATCATCAAGACTTACCTATAGAAATTGTTTGATGATTTCTTCTAAAGAAGAGCGACTTTAAAAAGACTAAATTGGGCGAACATATATCATATTGGTCCCCAAACAAAACACACTAGCAACTGTCAAGGGTTATAGACACATAAGCCTATTGAATTGTTTTCATCAAAATAATCTCAAAGATCCTAGCCAATAGATTACCAAAGGTCCTAGGAGATCTAGTGGATGACTCACAAAGACATGATAATCCGCGACAATATAGTCGCATCATAATAACTCATCTAGATGTTGAAACACATCAATACTAACAAGACTCACGTTAAAATTGACTTTGAAAAAACTTTTGACATGGTGGATTGGCCTTTCCTCTAGTATATCCTCTATGCAAGAGGTTTTGGTCTAAGATGGATCACATGATCCTAGCACTACTTTATACATCAAAGGCTAAATTCCTCGTTAACAGAATCTTAACTAGATATGTGAGGAATAAAAGGGGCTTGTGACAAGGTAACCCCTTTCTCCACTACTCTTCGGATTGGTTACTGATATACAAGGGAGTTCAAGTGGGATGTTGCAGCAAGGAAAGCGTCACCAACCTCCACTATGTTGATAACCTGCTAGTCTTTTGCACAGGAGACCTCCCTCAATTCAAATCAATTTTCACAAGAACGCAGTAATTGTGCTAAAAGCCTAGGAATATACAACCAGTAGCGCAAATCATAAACTACCCCATTATTGCTTTACCTCGGGGGTACGTACAGATCACAAGAGTAACGGCCAAGGAAGGAGGATTGGTCGGACTTCATCTAGAAAACGAGAAAAAAAAATGAGCTCTTGGAAAGGAAGATTTCTTTCCATGGGTCACTAGCTCACACGTACTAATTAACGTTGTACTAACAAGCATTCTCATCCATTTGATGTCAATTTATTGGCTCCCATAATGGGTAATGGATCAAATAGAGGATGTAAGAAGAGACTTCCTATAAAAGGGAGCTGATATGAACTCACATGCTTATCGATCCTTGGCAAGTTGGCAACATTTGTGCAAGATAAAGGAGCAAGGAGGTTGGGGCATATACTAAACTTGTGTCAGTTCAACGGAGCACTGCTAGAGAAATGATGGTGGAGAGACTCCTTACAGGGCAAGGCGACCTTTGTCATAAGATTATTACATGTACACTCATATTTTAAAAGGAGCTTCCTTGACTCACACAAGAAGAACCTGCCACATATGTCTTTTGTCTTGAAGGGATTTGTAGAGAACGACTTGCAGTTCTTCATAACATCTCACTCACCCAGGCAACGGGAAATCTACAAACATGTGGTTAGAAAACTGGATTCAAGGATACTCGTCAAGGGATCTATTCCCCTACCTGCAATCCTTGATGCCTCGAGGATCAAGAAAGCATGGGGAACCTACTAAGGAGACTTCCAATTCTCAACCTAGGACAACTAATGCCAAGGAGGATCGCGAGGAGTATGGACTATTGCAACAACACCCAAGAGACATCCAGGGACATGGATAGATCAAAGGGCTTGGCGACAACTACATTCACAATCAAATCCTTGTACAAATTCCCGATTGATGGTGAAACCTGTAGCGATTTTTAGGATGAGCTTCTGGAATCGTCCTTGCCCTCTTAAAATCAAATTATTCACATGGCTAGCAAGGGAGAACCAAATACTTACTCTAGACAACCTCCACATGAAAAATTTGAGAGGTACTCGGATTACATGCTTGCTATGCGATGCTGAAAATGAGGTTGTTGCACATCTTCTCGTCAACTCCCCTGTAGCCCACAAGATATTAAAGCATTGTGGGAGGAGGTACGACATATACACATCCCTTACCTCCCCATCCGGGACATTGGAGACCTCATAACCACCTTATCCGCGATCCAAGGTTACCAAGACCTTGAGAAAATGATGGACCTTATGAGGAGGAAAAAAAAGTGATATTTTTCAAGATGAATGATTATCAATCATGGAAAAAAAAGATAGAGAAAAAAGCCGGCTACCGAAGTCAAGCCGATGACCATCGCATTGCTTATTCGGGCGAAACCCCAGGTTTATGACTGGCAAATTATTCGTGATACTAACTTTCTCCTACTATCTTGATTTGATGCAACACACTCGTCTAAAAAATCGGGGCTACAGGAGACCCAAAACATGATTAAAAGGAGCCTACATTTTTACTAAACACTTGGGTGATGAGGCCCATAAGGGAACATAATGGTCGAGATGACGGAAGATACAATGTGTTCGATCTTGTCCTTTCACAAAACCTTTGTAACCACATAAATATCTGTATTACAACAATTTTCCCAATTAGCATATATAAATGTTGTTCATCCAAAGTTTTTCAAATATATATATAGAATTTGTTGAACAGAGAGGATAGGGTTTAGGTTACATTTTGAAAACAAATGCAAGTGAGCATTAACATCAACAGCTAGATAGCTCTGTCTCTCTTTTGTTATGAGACTACATCTCATACAACATGAGTGCCCTCCAAAGACTTCCAAAACTCACAGCATTCTTCCTCTTCCTTGTTCTTGTTCCTACCAGACACGAAATCAAATGAAGGACCGGGAGGAATCTGCATGAGGTCTAGTGTCACTTGAGTTCTGTCTTCCTGGAGCTCATTCCAGCTACTTGTAAGCAGAGATGGTTCCTGTGATGGAACTAATTGTGGTTCTTGTGGAAAGTAAGACTGGATGGTCGAGCATTCCGTACCAGTGTCTCGCCAATTACTCCTGCCGGGGAACAGCTGCCCGGATAGTGTGCAGGCCCGGTTCTCGGCAATCAGTTCTAGCAGAGCCGCTCTTGACAGGGAGGAGAGGTTGGTTGTTGTTAAACAAGGAGATGTATTAGATGACAGAAGAGAGAGAGCACGAGCAGAGGAAGCTGATGATATCTGACGAATTCTGCCGCCCATTATTGTGCTTTCTGCAGGGGATATGATATAATTATGAGCAAGAGCTTAATTTTGAAGTGATAACAAGAATAGTTCCACATGAGTAGGCAAACAATGAATGCAATGTTACACAATCTAAATTGTACTATAACAGTATAACAAGGCAAAGATTGCCAAATAGTACGTAGTCTGCTTGAATCCTCTGTTTTAGTGATTGACAGTTCCTTAAATAACAGATCACCCATGAAGGTTTTTACTCAAATCACTCATGGCGGATTTTTAACAAGATTAATTTACACTGTATGAAGAATATACACTAAATCCAAACTCAATCTTTCGAATAAGAAGATAAATTACTCTCCTTTCCCAATATAATAGTTTACATGAATCTAAGCAGTACAGCAGTACACACACAGAGTTAACCAAAGAAGAAGAGAGAATATTGGAGATCATGTATATCATATCTTACCCAAAGAAGAGGTCCTGACAATGGAGTCCTGGGTGCTCTTCCTCCTGCGCTCATTGTGGCCGGCCAACCTCCTCCTGCAGCTCCTCTTCGAGTCATCAAACTCGGATACCGAATGAAACCTGGCAGGGTCCACCACCATTCCATCAACAATCCAAGCATCTAAACCAAAACACAAGCGAGAGAACAAGAAAGAAAGAGACCTGCTACACTGCTGGCAGAACCTTTGCTGAGAGCCAAGCACCAGAACCACCGGCGCCTTGGAATGCGGCTCGCACACCTTGTGCCTCCGGTGGTACTCCTTCCCCTCGATCAGCGCCTTGCCGCAACCGTCGACCTGGCATCTCGGCACCGTCGCCACCATGTGGGATGTCACCCTCTCCCGCTTCATAGAACCCGTGAGGACATCGCCACGGTTCTCGTAGTAGCAGTGCGGTCTCTTGCCGAGCATAATGCACGATCACCGTTGCTGGTTCGCAGCGTCCCTGAGTTCCATACGTCCCCCAGCGCGCTTGACTACTGTTTGGTTGACGAGAAGAGACGAGACGAAGTAGTGGGAGACAGGGAAGTGGAGGGAAGAGGACACGTGGCCCGAGATAATTGAAGGGTTCAATCTGACAAGACTTGTGGGCATTCAAAGGCTTTGAAACAACAGGTGAGTAGCAACACTTGACCTTCTTTTCTTTGTTAATAATGATATCAATCGTTCCTCACATGTGTAAAGCTTTTAACGTTTACTTGAGTTTTTAATTATCAGCCAATATTAACATTAACAGGTGGTCTGATTCCACACTGTGACCCCACCAGACCTTGGATGTGACGTTTGCGGACGTGTCCAGGTCCCACATGAATTGACCAATCGTATTGCTTGGTTTTCCTCGTTCCAGGGACAAGGAAGGGACCCACTTCCAGAACTTGACGGGGGGGTGCGTGTTCAGAATCTTCAGATTTGCTATTACATGTTGTTCAAAATTTCAATATATTGTTCATGAATATGTTTCTTAAAATATATATATATACATTCACACACTTAATTAACTTTCAAGTTTGTACATTTGCTCCTGTCCTAATATGAGCCCAGCCGCCTTCTACTTTTTGAGATATTGTTATTACAGGTGTCCTTATACTCTGTATATTTTGGAATAATAATACTGCAAGGTATTCTATTCTAGCAACTCATATAAAAGTAAAAGCGTAATAATAAGTGAATTTTATTATTTCTTTTGATTCCATCAGTCACATCTCGACCGTCCAAAGAGTCTTTTTTTTTTTTAGGGAAAAGACCTCATGGACGGTTGGGTCAAGTCACCTGGGGCATGGAGGGGCCAGCTGATCGTCTACTACGAGGGATCTCAGCCGTCCACGTCATCAATAAGATAGGATCCTGTTTTCCTTGTTTAAGCTGCATAATCTGACTTCCACCTCTCATATATAATTTGATTAGTTTATTCATGAAACTAATTAGAAACAGTGTAATTTAAATTTTTTTAAAGTGAGTTGGACTTAACTAATAAGATGGTGGATGGAGGTAGCTTTCAAAAGTGACGACACTTTGATAAGCATCGAGGCTCAATAATAAAAACCACTAAACTTCTAATGGACTTGAGAGGACTTAAAGGTCATTCCCAACCATCCATATATCCTTAGATAGATGATGGTTCACAGTAGATAATTAACAACTGAACTGAAGCGGAATAATCAAATACAAACCCATCCAACTTAATTATAATAACCAGACTTATGTACAATTGCTTTGTAATCTGAATTAATAAGATAATAACAAAGAAATCTATGATTGATCTTCTCCTTTCCTGTTTAGCCTTTTCTATACCAAACTTGGATTCAAAGCACAAAAACCAAAAGCATCCACTAGCTACCTTCTCCCAACGAATCATAAAAGCATCATGATGATCACCATCAAAAGAATTCCTATGAAACTTCTCCACCCAATCTCTGTCGTGATCGGAGACGACGACGATGAAGTATCAGACTCCATTAGAGAACTAAGCTGAAACTTTGGGTTGGACCCGTAGAGCGCCTGCACGCCCCGAACATCATCAGCTCTAAGCTCAGTCTTGCGCGTCCTCGGGCTCAGGCTCGGAAACATGACCGATTCGCGCACGGACGAGTGAGCGAGCCCGAGCACATGCCCGATCTCGTGCGTGGCCACGGACTCCAAATCTACGGCCACGCGCGAATCCTCCTCCCCAAAATCCACCGCCCACCGCTCCGCCGAGTCGAAGTGCAACCTCCCGCTCATCGGCGAGAACGCGTGCGCGAGCACGCCCAACACTCCGTCGAACGGTTCCCCATCCCCGTGATCCCCTGCGACGAAAGCCAGCTTCACGTCCGCCAATTCGTATTCCTCCGCTTCCACGAAGTTAACCGGTATCACTCGCGACCACCGATCGAACGCTCGACGGAGGATGGCGAGTATCTCCGCTCTGGGTATGTAGTCGATGGTATCAAACGGGGAGAGCCCGTAGGTGAGGTTCATCGGTCGTGCGCGCGCCCACCGTGGCTCGCCTAGAAAGAAAGCAAAGGCCTTGCGCCGTGGGGCGGCGGCGTCGGAGACGCCGCACCGCGGGGACATGATCTCCGAGAGCGTGCGGGAATCCAGACGTCCCGTGATTGGAAGCCCCAGCTTGGATTGGTATTGGCTGAGGGCGGTCTCTAGAGAGACATCAAAAGCGTCCGTGAAGTTGTCGTTGCTCGAGAGATAACCAAACCGATTGAGATAGCGTTTCAACTCCAATACGCCGGCGATGTGGCTCCCTCGCTCGGCGTCTACGAGTCTTCCAAAGGCTTGCCATGAGGTGTTTGTTTGGTGTTCGTTCGCGTAGACCATATAAAAGATGAAGAAGCCAAGGAGAATATAGAGAAGGGGTTGGAACAGAAGAGGCATGCTCTGTTTTTAATTTTTATTTTTATTTTCTTTGATATTATAGACAGGGAAACAGAAGCATATATAGTGTGTCCGTGTGTTGTGTTTTTCTTAACGGTTGGGACTGTTGGTCTTCTTTTTGGAAGATCCTTACTTGGAAGTCTCCTTTGAAGGATGAGGAATGATTCCATGGTTGGTGACCAGCTGACTTTTCAGCATCTATCTGTTCCCTTTTGCCTCTTTTCTCTGTTTAACTCTCGGCTCAAAAAGTACCCTTTTTCAGTTTTGTTTCTGTGCTTTCTTGGTCTCATCCCAATTGTAAGCAATGACAGGTACCAGTTATGTTTTTAGACTCACTCCAAGAATCATTGAATATTATGATGAGATTGGAAGAACAACATGAAAGGTGAAATTAAACTGTACATTTTGAACGGAATAGGACATATCGTTGTTTAATTGAGGTAGGTGGAGGAGTAAATTTAGTTTAGAAATCTGGTTTATACCGTATCGCCGTATTATATTTATTTGTGATGCTGTTATTCATAAAAATTAGAAAATAAAGAAAAAATGATGGCTACATATTTTGATTTACTTGTGTTAGCGTCTGGAGCGCCCTTCCCTTGAGATCAGAACCAATCCGAACCAACGGTTGAAATTTATAGTTGTTTGTGCGGACGCTATGGCCACCGGATGAATCCGCGCATAAACTGAGGTCGTCAGACTACCTGCACAGGAAAAAGTTCGGTTGAAGTGGGCTCTGCGCCCGAGTTTAGCTCTGACGATCAAGTTAGTGGACCCGGAGTTGGAAAAGGCGGTCCAATCTATTTCTTGCTTCCCTCTGTTGTTTTGTTTACTTCTTCTTTTATAGATCTTTGTCAGGCCCAACATGTGTCCCATCAGTTGGATTTGGAGCCCCTCTATTCTTTTGTCAGACTGGGTGAGGTGTTTTCCCCCTTTTCGGTTGGTTTCGACTCCTGTCCATTCCTATGTCAGATTGGTTGTGGCGCTCGTCCTTTCGGTCGAGTTTGGTTCTTGTCTCTTCCTCTGTCATACTGGGTGAAGCATTCCCCCCTTTCGATTAGTTCCTATCATGGATCTTTTTCGGCCATCATCATCTCTTGCCGTGATCTTCTCTGCCTCTTGGCGCTTTGTCGTGTCCTTTCGTCCAAAGGGGAGGTTTTGGGTGGGGATCTGAGCCGGCTGAATGGGTGTCGGGGATGTTGTCAAGTGTTTGGTTTGGATTCCATCGGATGGGCGTTGGGTATGATGCCATGTGTCTGATCTAGACTTCTTGGTTGAGCATTCAAGATGTTGTCGCGTGTCCAACCGGATACAACCATATCAACTTGGATTTTTTTTATATATGTTTTAAAATTAATACAATCAAATACAATTAATGAGATAGTAAAATTAATTATAATCATATGTTTGGCAGCTCATGCATGAACATATCCGGGGCCTTGCATCCTCATCTTGCAAGAAGAGGGATTCAATCATAGGTCATCCATGGGAAAATCTCATCTCTTAACAAAGAACATGATACCAATAGGCCAATGCGACCGTTGGTTATAATCATATGTTTTTCAAACAACATATTTCTATCTAAATATTGAAAGCTTATTAAACAACTAGATTTAACATATGAAGGACAAACAACGCGATTATTTAAGAGTTATTCGTGATAAATTTTTCCCTCATATTCTCTTGATTAAATGCAACTCCAAATGCTAAAAATGACCAAAGCTGAAGATGGCAACAAACTTGATAAAACACAACCTAGCTTATTATGTGAAGCACTTTTTTCCTTATTTGAAAAATAGCTTGCCATTTATATATTTTTTTGTGATTTTATAATTTTTTTGGTTTTCTTAATGTTTAAATAATTAATATAGGATAGTAAATTTTATAGATTGATTTTTTTTCCTTTCATAAGAGATTTTTGTTGATTGTATCCCTAATTTTAAGTAACTTGTCATTTATATGCTCTTTTGTGATTTTATGTTTTTTTGATTTTCTTAATGTTTGAATAATTAGTGTAGGAGGATAATGTATTTTATAGACCGATTTTTTTTTTTCCTTCAAGAGAGATTTTTGCATTCTTTAGTTGTCAATAATAAAGTTTTTTTTATGGTTTTTTTCTTATTTTCTTTAAGTAGCTTGCCATTTGTATGTTTTTTATTTTTTTTATTTTTTATTTTTATTTTGGTTTTCTTGATATTTGAATAATGAGGGTAGGATAATGGATTTTATAGTTTTCAATTTTTTAAATTTTTTCTCATTCTATTTTTATAGTTTTTTTTTAACACTTGTACTTTTTTTAATATACATTTATATATTTTTAAAAAATTAAATAAATTAAATAACCAGGGGGTTGGCCCGGCCTGCCGGTTCTATATGATGGCCCGGGCCGTTTACGATCACCCAAAGGTGACCCGTGACCCACCGGGTTCGGTCGGTCAACCTGGTGGCCTGGGCTTTGCTCGGCCCGGAACCGGCGGGTTGGGCTCGTCGGGCCGGGTTAACCGGCCCATGCCCACCTCTGCGGCTATAAGGAGAATTACGTGAAACGATAAATATAAGTTTTTATAGGAGAATACTGTAATTTAATAAATTTGTTCACCATATGGTAATTATCTTATAAGAAGAAAAATTTAAACTTAAAAGGATATTTTAAAAATATTATGTTAAGCATTAGCTGTTGAGATACTTTGGATTATCATGAATCAAAGTGATAATGTTAGAGATATCTTTTTTTTTCAAATAAAAATATTTATATTATGAATATTGATTTAAATCCCAGTCAATCAAAATGTTTATATCAGAATAACTAATCCAATCTTTATACTCTATCGAATTAAATAACCACTAGTTATATGAACCCCCATTTATTTCAAACCCACATCTTATGTTGATTTTGTTATTTTTTGTTTTTATGTAAAAAAAAAAACTCTTAATATGTAAGAGAGAAAGGAATAAATGAATAATCTTTCTTGGAGGCTTGGAGCCTTGGAGCCTAGCAAACCCGACCCGATAAATCGCAGATCCGAATCCGAATTCCGCCATAAGCATTCGAACCCTCGAGATCATCCCGGCTCTCTCACTTGACTGTTGAGACACACTCTCTTCAGCTTCTATTTTAGGGTTTTTGCAGGCCCGCGGCTCTTTCTCGATCAGAGCTCTTGGCAATGGCAATCGCTTCTCAGACCCCTGACATCCTCGGAGACCGCCAGTCTGGCCAAGACGTTCGCACACAAAATGGTACTCGTCTTCTCCTCCTTCTCCTCAGATTGCTTCGTAATCGCTCCTTTACGCTGTGATCCTCAGCGCTCGTATATTGTTAATTTCAGTGGTGGCATGCCAAGCGATTGCGAATATCGTCAAGTCGTCGCTTGGCCCGGTCGGCCTCGACAAGGTACCTTCCTTCTATCCGATCAATGGGAACTGCTTTGTTTTCGCTCAGCAATCTTGTTTCAATGATCAAACCTAGATTTTTTTTTTATTTTTCCATTTTTTCTTTTGTAAGTTTATGTACTGTTGACAAGCGCAGTATTGTGGTCGATTTCTATGGAAAAGTTTGAATTAAAAATCAAGAATTTCCTAGGGTTTTGTTCTCCATGAGGACATTACTGAAATCATGTATACGAATTGGAGGGTGATGAGTCTATTAGGCTAAACCATCATTCTTAGATCCATCTGGTCTTGATAGCATGGATGCCAAAAATGTAGAATTAAAGAAGAATGCGAAATTTTGAATGTTTAAGGATGAATTGGAGATCAATCCTATCATTCTCCAAATATGTGCTGGAGCTTTGTGGATGATGTAGTCAATGAGTATTTGGCTTCACTTCATTTTGGGTTTTTTTAGTCTTAAGTTTGTTGGTTTACTGGTGAATGTTATGGTACATGTTGCACTTATTGGGTTTATTTAACATCCTAGATGTTGGTTGATGATATTGGGGATGTGACAATTACAAATGATGGGGCGACGATTCTCAAGATGCTAGAAGTAGAGCATCCAGCTGCCAAGGTAAACCATGAGTATTGCTGTCATATTGCTGGTATCTGCTTCCTGGATGCCTTTTCTTTTTGTTTTCAGATTTAAATTTCCCACATGTGATTCTCTTATAATGATTATTAGGTTCTTGTGGAGTTAGCAGAGCTCCAAGACAAGGAAGTAGGAGATGGGACCACCTCTGTTGTCATCGTATCTGCAGAATTACTTAAGGTGATGCACTCATGACTCCAGAAATTTGATTCTCAAGATTGTGGTAAAGTTCATTCAGTCTGATTTTGTGTGACACATGATATTATACTGCAGAGAGCCAATGATCTTGTGAGAAACAAGATACACCCAACATCTATAATTAGCGGATACAGGGTATGCTTCGAACCTATGAGAAATTAATTGATTTTTCGATCATTGTTCCATCAATGGTACACTCCAATTAAATTTCTTATGTTTATGTGGTTTGCATAGATTGTTCAAATTTTAGGTTAATTTTTTAATATTTTGACACCCATTTTGGCTTACTTTGTTTACTGTTGCAGCTTGCAATGAGAGAAGCATGCAAGTATGTGGATGAAAAGTTGGCTGTAAAGGTATGGTGCTATTTGTTTAGTGACTTCACTTAGTTTAGTCATAGTTGATATTGGTTTCAGCCATCTACACTTCTCATTTGCAATTAAAACCTATATATCACTGTAGTTAGAATCGTACGATTCTCGATACGAATAGTACGATTCGTATCTTTTTCCATACCCAACGATTCGAATCTTATAGGAGAATCGAGAAGGATTATGAATCGTTTATGAATCGTGGGAATCGATGATGAATCGTGTGAATCGATAAGAATCGGGGAAAATCAACGATTCATATTCTTGTTTCCTAATTAATAGGAGTTTTGATTTTCTTGTTCTTCTATTTCTCTCTCTTTTTTTCACCGTCTCTTTTTCGTTGAACTTTTTGATTATTTTAAACATTCTTTAAATTAAATAATTAAAATAAGTGATTATTTAATTAAAATTTGTTATCCAAAAAAACAAATTTGTTATCCAAAAAAAATTAAAGATTAATTTAAATTTAAAAGATATTTCTTTCATTAACAAATTAAATGAAAGAAATATCTTTTAAATTTAAATTAATCTTTAATATTTTTGGATAACAAATTTGTTTTTTTTAAAAAAAAACAAATTTTAAATGAGCTATCAGCTTTCAAACTTTCAAACTTGTTCTCTCACTAACTTGCTTACCTTAAGACTGCATGTAAGGAATTAGGATTGGCAGGGCTAACGATTGTGGAAGGCAGAACCACTCTAACTGTTAATTTAAGTTGGTTGGTAGTTGAGTTTTCTTAACTTGGTTGTATTTAATTTTATGTTTAATGCATGTCTTAGAATTAATTTTTTTTTTAAATTCCTTTGATAGAATCATATATATATATATATTGAATTGTTGAACAGAATCTTACGATTCGATTCACGATTCTCGATTCGCAAACTCGGGAATTCGATTCACGATTCGAATCTCGATTTGACTACCTTGCTATATATTATCTTGAGCCATCAGGAGATGTGATTTTGCTTTACAGGTGGAAAAGCTTGGAAAAGATTGCCTTATTAACTGTGCCAAAACCAGCATGTCTTCAAAACTGATTGCCAGTGACAGTGACTTCTTTGCCAATTTGGTAAGTTTGATGCTACCATTTCACTTATGTCTGTGCTTTTTACAGTATGATAATGCAAACTGCAGCCAGTTACAAGATCAATAACTTTATTCTTAGTTTCTTATGCACATAGCCTAATCGTGTGTGCATATAGGTTTCAGAGTTACAGAGCTTAATATGTTGTTGTGATGCGTATAAAGATCATTTGATATGTTTGAGCTAAATTGCATGATTTGACATTTTCTAAAGTCATCCTTATTATTATGTAGTTAAGCATCTTGTTTCAGTTGATTTGATTGTTTCAAATTTTCATCAACCCAAGGAACTTTTGTCATTTAGGTTGTAGATGCAGTTCAAGCAGTGAAGACAACTAATGCAAGAGGGGAAGTTAAATATCCTATCAAGGTATTATAAGTATAGCCTTCTTTGTTTAGATTTCACTACCATGTTTTCATGACAGCATGTTCTATATAACTTTCTTACCTTTACCTATTTATCACATGTGTATTGCTTCATCATATTGTAACTTCTGAGATGCATTCTTTTATGTTTCTGCACTTGTGTGTTTACATACTTAAATTTCTTCTTTTGTCCCATTTATGCACTTTCTTATAATTTGTATAATCTTCTGTTCTTTACCTTTTCCAGGGCATAAACATTCTTAAAGCTCATGGTAAAAGTGCAAGAGATAGCTTCTTGTTGAATGGGTATGCTTTAAATACTGGTCGTGCTGCTCAAGGGATGCCGACTAGAGTTGCTCCTGCAAAAATTGCATGTCTTGATTTTAATCTTCAGAAGACAAAGATGCAAATGGGTGTTCAGGTGCTAGTTTCTGATCCAAGAGAACTGGAGAAGATAAGGCAAAGGTGATGTTTTGTTTTACACTCTAGTATGGGCAAGCATTCTTGATGCTGAAACTCTTAATTAACTTTTCAACACTGGCATATATGTAAATCACCTAGTTCAGTTTTAAAACCTCCAAGTTTTCTTCTTTAAATCTAAGCTATTTTCAGGTGAACCTATTTTGTTCAATTATTTTATGTTCTTTAGCTTTTTTATGTGCATATCACTGTTTATTGTTGTGTTGCATATACTAGATGGCATCATAATTTAGTTCACTATAGTAAGATATGTTATTTGAGTGAAGATAACCGGGATGATATGTCTGAGGTGCTGTAGGTGACTAAGATGAGCAAGTGTAGGTAATTGCTGTGTTACAGATATATGTGAAGTGTGAATTGTGAATTATACTTTTTTCTGACTTTTATCACTCATTGAAACGCCTTTCATGCTCCAAATTCATACTTCGTTTGTGACATACATGTGGTCATATACACAGAAACAGCACACAGACGCACATACATGTAAATAATGTCATTTGATTGAATAGTCTTGTATATTTCTATTTGATCACCTATTCACTATTCATTAATTATTTCAGCAAGATTAATGTAGTTTTTCCTGCTGCAGGGAATCTGACATAACAAAAGAGCGAATTGAGAAGCTTTTGAAGGCAGGAGCAAATGTTGTCCTGACAACAAAAGGAATTGACGATATGTCACTTAAGGCATGCTCAGACGTTTACGTGCTCTTTGGTTTTTTATTTAGCCAATTCTTTTGGCACATTTGTTCAAATTCTGTTTCCTGTACTGTTATTATTTTGAAATTACAATTTTTTTTTTATGTGAAATATGTGAGTTTTTACATGTTTTAACTGTTTTATGCTTGTTTTATGGTTAGTTGTTTACCATTTAGCATCTCCAGGGATCACTAGATATGATCCTTTTTGTCTGTCTCCCATCCTAAACATGCCCAATGAAGTTTGGTCTGCTGTTCTTGTTTGAATTTAGTTTATCTTCAACTCATCTTATATATGCTTGGATCTGAATATATTTGACTTGTCCAAAAAAAATAAAATTAATAAATAAAGAACTGAACTTGAAAGCATATCAGGCAATATGTTTCTTTTGCTGTTCGGTTCTAATTCCCTTATAATCTTGTTTCAGTACTTCGTGGAGGCTGGAGCTATTGCAGTCCGTCGGGTGAGAAAAGAGGATCTGCGTCATGTTGCCAAGGCCACTGGTGCAACTGTGGTATTTTTTCATACCCTTTTGATAATTTTTTCTTCTTATTGAAATTTCCCATAGCCTCTTTTCGTGCTAGCTGGAATGGATTAATGCCTAAAGATTTGCTTGTTCTATTTTATTCAGAATATGCTACTTGCTGTATTGAATATTCGAGTCTGCTGCTATTATTTTGTGGGGGGAAGTAGTAATTTCAAACATATTTTGTGGATGTTTGTTTGGTATTGGTTGTTCATTGATGTTAAGTTTCTGGCTTCTACTAACGTAGTTTACTTATTGTATTAGCACCTGATTCCATTATGCGGCTAGAGGATACTTTTAGCGAGACAAATCTCAAATTTATACCAAAAGCTTGAAACTTGTTTTCCTCATGTCTTTGAAGAATGTGAGGTGGCACTTGTATGATCAATTGAGAATCTGAATGCTATTCTTTTCTTCTGCCTAGACATGGGAGAAAATGACTTTCTTGTTCTTCACTTGCGTAGTACAATGAAAATGTGCTCGTTACGAGTGAATATTTTTTTGTTTTGAGGTTTAATTGCTTTCCTTCTGTTTGTTTAAAAAAGTTCTTCATTTTATTAGACATCTACTTTAGGCATATTAAGGAACACTTGTTTGATGTTTCTTGACAGGTATCCACTTTTGCTGATATGGAAGGAGAGGAGACTTTTGATTCATCATTTCTAGGGTTTGCAGATGAAGTTGTGGAGGAACGGATTTCTGATGATGATGTAATTATGGTGAAGGGTACAAAAAATACGAGTGCGGTTAGTATTGCTACTTCAATAATTATCATGAACAGTTATCTTTGATTTTCTCCTTGATCTGTGTTCAGTTCCAACCATGTTACTTATTTCGCAGGTTTCACTGATCCTTAGGGGTGCGAATGATTTTATGCTTGATGAGATGGATAGGTCTTTGCATGATGCTTTGTGCATTGTGAAGAGAACGCTTGAATCCAATATGGTAAATCTGTTTTTCATGTTAATGTATATCATATCGGATTACATTGATAATATTCATTCCTTAATCTATTGTTGTTCTAACTTCCCATGTCCTGTTTTTGAATCTTCTAAAAGTTGCTTATTTATTTTGATGCAGAAAATAGTATCGACTATTTTGTTTGGATTTGTGATAACATCTGGGAGAGGTTTTATGTTTCACCAATTGTATGACACGTGCTGATTTGTTTATGTAGGTGGTTGCTGGTGGGGGTGCGGTTGAGGCAGCATTGTCAGTATACTTGGAAAATCTGGCCACAACATTGGGTTCCAGAGAACAGTTGGCAATTGCTGAATTTGCTGAATCTCTTTTGATAATCCCTAAGGTGTTTGTGTGCTTTATTTTCAATGTAAGTGTTATTATTCAAGTGTTATACATTTTAGAAGTGCCAAGTTTTGTTTGTAGGTTCTTGCTGTTAATGCTGCCAAGGATGCAACTGACCTAGTTGCAAAACTGAGAGCTTATCACCACACTGCCCAAACAAAGGCAGACAAGCAGCATTTTTCAAGGTACTCTGCATACATGATATATAACTAAGTCATGACCTCTATTATCTAGCTCATGTTGCTTTTCAATCTCAATTTTGTGTGTGAGTATATTGCTTTCATACTTGATAACTTAGGAAATTTCCTTGCACCCTCTTGTCATATTTTAATTTAATCATTTTAATCAAAATATCTCCATTTAATTGGTAGAGTATTTTAGATTTTTATTTGAAACAGATGTTATGATCCCAGTCTACTGATGTGTAGTTGTAAAACCTGTTGGATGGTATCATTATCATATGCTTTGGATGACTTCAATTGAAATGAACTAATATCACTGGCTATAGATTTCCAATTGTAGCAAACACTACATTTTAGTTATCAACTGCCTTTTCCTTGTTGCAGTATGGGACTGGATCTCTCCAAGGGTACCATCCGCAACAACCTAGAAGCCGGGGTTATTGAGCCTGCTATGAGCAAAGTGAAAATTATTCAGGTATACTGGCTTTTTGGATCAGAGAGTCAGTAAGCATAACATTTCCTTGATGTTGCATTTACCTGGGATTCTTCTTTTATTCATATATTTATTTTTAACAAAAGGAAATATGTCCTTGCCAACTATTTCAACCGTCTTTTTCCGTATATAGGAAATATGTCTTACCTTGCTTACCATTCTTTCTGTTATTTTGTCTGCTAGTTTGCAACTGAGGCAGCTATTACAATACTGCGGATTGATGATATGATCAGACTTGCTAAAGATGAACAAGAGAATGGTGAGGAGTGAAGTTGGTGTCAAATTCGTGAAATGAATCCTGACCGTCAGATTTTGTGGCCTTGTGTTATTTTTCTTTTGTATTTCCTTCTGTGGCAGCTGTGTGGGTTTTTGAAGTTCTGGAAAAATACTAAGCTTGATGTGCGTGTTTACAGGGGTCACTGAGTTGTAAGGCTAGTACATTTATTATGCAAATTTTCAGGAAGACTGATGCCTTTTTTATGGTTGGTTCTACTCAGTGGTGAGTCTCGAAATGTCTTTGTATCGATATATATATATACCTCGTTACTATATATATATATATATATGTGTGTGTGACACATTATTTTGACACATTATTTTGACATCATTGGTTTGCACAATGTTTTAACCAAATCCAACCGTATGGATGGAAAAAACATCTAAAAATAAGCAAGTATGTTAATTTTCTTACAATTTAGGAACTTGTAGGGTTTTTATACGATTGGATTTGATTAAAACAATGTGCAAGCCAATGAATGAAAATGATATCAATTGGTGTGTCAAAATAGTGTCTCATGAACCGGACCCATATATATATATACAGTAGTGGTTGAATCCAGTGCAGCCGGTCGGATACTAACACTCATAACCCCACCTCCTATGTATGGGTGCGGCCCCCCACCTCATATAGTCATATGTGTGGATGTTGGAATGTGTCGGCCGGTGCGGCCGGATGCTATATATATATATCTATATATATATAGAGAGAGAGGGGGGAGGGAGAGGGGGGTTGCTACGGATGTTTAAAGATGTATTTTCAAATTAATGAAGTTATGGTTCACCTAATTAAATTAATGTTTGGTTTTAAATATTTCATGGTTAATGAGTATTACTGGAAAGATTAGTAATTAACCCGCACCCACGTCTCAGCCGTCTTCCTAACGACGCATCGTCTCAACAATCTAAGCCCAGACCAGATACCTAACCCACCCCGCCTCCGCCTGTTCTAATCGCTTCAAAGCCCTTCATAAACCCTAGCAAGTGTTTGATAGGGGAATATCCCACTTGGGATTAGGAATAACTTTTGAAAAGTTTTGAATTTTTTCGGGGGAAATTTTAAAGTGAAGGTATTAATGATAAGATGGTGATGTGTTGACTATTTATTGGTGGGTTTTATGTTTAAATCTTAATTAATGATTTTGGTGGAAAAAACTTTTTCATGGGGAATTGTGTTGAGGTTATCCCCAAGGGATGGTTATCCCCAAGGGATAAACCCCTATCAAACTTTTCTCTCTCTTATGGCGTCGTCCGTCGCCCGTACCATTAACCGCGCCGCCTTGCCTGCCCTTCTTCGCGCCCACGTCACCAAAACTCCCGCAGCTGCTCGGCCCATATCCTCCTCCCTTTCTCCTAGTCGCCGGCGATCCATTTTCTTATCTAGGTCTGGATTTCTGCCCTAATTTTCGCTCAACTTCATTTCTTCTTGGGACCATCATGGTCGTCTTCTATCTTTTCCTGAAGGTCTCCTGTTGAGTTGGGGTGCTCTGGTGGGTCCTTGCTCCTGCTTCACAGCGCAGTGGCTTCGGCGAGGCTGACTTCCCGGTTGAGCACGACGACCAGGAGCTGCCGTGATCTCTCACAGGGTACCCTCTGCCGCACCTATCCTGGGCTTTAGTCTTGTTTGTTCTCGAAGTGAGTGCTTCGTTATTTTTTCCGTTCTATCATCTTTCCTTGTTTCTATAGGTGACTTCAAGCTTTGCTCTGATTTAACCCTGTTATCTATGTCAGTTGAAAACCTAGATGCCTGCATAGAAATAGAATAGATATATCATAAAAAGATATCTGCTTTAACTCTTCTTACTATGTTGTTTATTAGGTCAAGTAGTATAGCTTTCTTTGTTGTTTCTTGTACCATTGCTGCCTTTCTTCTTTTGGTCTCAGACGTCAAAATTCACTTACTCCAGTAATATTTCTGAATCCTTACCATACCCTCAAATGTCTGTTGAGTGGATGATTTGTTTACTTCATTATTCAGAAGGCACAAAAGGCCATAAAGTGTGAGTTCTTTGTTAAAAGCTGCAGATCCCCAAGTTATAAATGACTGTGGGGATGCTTTTTGTTCAACATGTTATTTTCTTTTCCTGTTGAATGCTTTCATGCCTTTTGCCTTATTATTCATTCTTTTCTTCATGATGGGACTTATCCATCCATGATCCATTCTTTCACACACACAGTTTGACAGTTGTGCCCATGTTTTAGTTTTCTTTTATCTTGAGTCTAGTATTTCAATTAGCCTAATTCAAATTGATCCAATGGAAAATAAAAACTTCTCTGATGTGCCCTATATATCCTCCATTCCATGAATAGTTATTAAATGTGTGATTATTCCTAGTTAGACATAAGCTCTTGTACATCCACTAGAATAAAGTTGGCTTTTGAGTCCACCATTCTAAACCCATGATGGTCCAGACACCAACTTTTTGAGTAATGTGAAAAGAATGAAAAGGGAAATTTGAAGAAATCTAGGCATGTCTTGAATGCAAGTTATTCCCACTCTATGGCATTTCATCATACATGTTTTTCAATAGATTTTGATATGGTTCCTTGTAATCCTTATGCTTGAGCAGAAACAATAAGCATTAGGTCTAATCATGATGAGCTACCTTGGCTTGAGGATGTGAAAATTGAGAAGGATTATTCTTTGGGAAGATGCACTTTGACAATTATGATAAAATAAAAATAATTCATGTTTGTTTCAGTTACAACTTACCAGATACTATCTTGAACTAGTGCAACATTGATAAAATTCCTTTGGTGAAGTCATAGACGGAAGTATGAGAAGGTATTGTTGTTCTGTGATTCATTTTGGTAGTTGTGAATATTAGGAATTAGCATATAGTTGAACAAGGGTCTTCCTATTCTTTCTTCTGTAGGTAGTTTCTTTGAAATATATATCTCCAGGCATTGCCCATACCAAAATGGATTTTTAATTCGCATGTTACTGGCTTGAAGAGTACTTACCAAAATGGTAATATCAACATTCCCTAGATGATCTTGGTGGCAGACCCCTAGTTTGTTCCCATTGTTTCAATTTCTTACTGTGGTTGTCTGTCATTTGCCTTTGAATTAGATATTAAGCCTTTTTTCATAAACCCATGGGAGGTAGGTATTTATTTCTGTAATTATTATTGTATATTTTGGTCTCTTAACAAAGTTGTACCTTTTGTTTTATTATTTTAGAGATGGGTCTATCAGTACCAAGATGACATTTTAAGGAACTATCACGAAGACTTCTTGCATTTTGGGGCAGATGAATTTTGTAGTATGCTGCTGGCATTGATCCACATGGAAGCCAAACACATGTTTCCTGCTTTCTTCTTGCTACTGTATTATGATTAGCCTTCAAAATTATTGGTTCTGTTTTGATTATGGAGCGGAAATAAAATTTATCCAAGGAAAACTACTGAACAACAATGTTTCACTATTCCTGAAATTTGACTTTTTTGTCTGATTTTTATCTAGACCTCATGTATAGTGGGAGCTTTGTAGCATCGGGCTGTTTTTTTTTTTTTTTAAATGTTCCATAATATGTACAAGCAAAAAGTGTTTCATGCTTAAACTGTTGCAAAGTCTTCAACCCTCCAAAGCTAAAGTCAAGATCGCATGGCGAGAACACAGACTTCTTTCCACTCTTGTTGGACACTCTTGTTGCAGTTTGTCCAAGTGGTTTTGTTTTTGGTTTCATCCAAAAGATCTTAATTTAATAAAGATAGGTTTCTCTCTTAAGTCTCTCACACTTCTCTTTCACTAATAATGTGGGACTATATTTGCCCTTTCTTAATAGAGTCCCCATATTCTTCTGTTTTATGAAGAAGTATGAGGGGACAACAAAGAGCAAAGAGGGGGTGCGTTCTACCATACCATGGTGTATACCCACACGGTATGGTACCGAACAGATAAATTAGACCCTAGTTTTTTAGTTTTAGGTTCAAACACTGTTCATTACTGTAGTAATACTGTAGCAAAAACGAGGCGGCGCCACTGTAGTTTCGAACCCACCCTGAACCTAAAAACCAAACATTAGAACCCAAAAACAACACCCCAGAATCTAACTGTGTAAAGCCAGTGCCCACGGTAGCTTAGAATTCACCCAAAGAGGGCACAACTTCAAGCATTTGGAGGCAATTTCAAAACTTTACAGAGTATGGAGAATCGGTGTCATGACAATCACAAATAAGATAAAAATTCATGGTGAAAAAATGACAAATGTCACTATTATTGAGATGATTCTTCGTTCGGTGATAGCAAAATTCAACTATGTTGTTTGTTCAATTGAGAAATCTAAAGACACTGACAATATGCCAATTGATGAATTGTAGTTTTTTTTGTTAGTTCATGAGCAAGAAAGAAGCAAGCATTATAAGCCTCAGCATCAAATTAAAAAGAGTTTCAAGTCCAAATCTATTTTTTTTTGTTTTTAGTTTATTGTTTTGTTCTTCTATTTTACAACACAAACAGTAGGAGTGTCTCACAGGAAATTGTTCGTGGTCATCCTCACTGTTCAAAAATATATATATCTTTGACGAACTCGAGGGAGAGTAGCATAAACATTACATAGCCTTTTGATTATGAATATGGAACCCAAAGCAGGGTAGTCTTGCAAACCATGACCATATACATTGGACCACATCATCCTCATCCATGAGAAAAAATGGAACCTTATCTCCCATGCTGCCATACAGTACCCTCCTTAACATCTAACATGTGCCCACTCTCGCAGTACTCTGAGACATCTCCAGAGAAATGGATATCATCATCTCACAGCCTTTGGCCGAATTCCACGTGACTATTGCCTCCCCTCCCCTCCCCACTCCACTCCGTCGGCAACCGGGTTCGGACTCGGGTGTGTTTTGTGGAGGTCTCAATTCAACGGATCCAAACCCGATAGCAGCATCAGCAGCAGCAGCCTGGGGGGCTCTAGCCCAATGCATTGATAGTCCAGCGGGGTTGCACGTGCGGAGGCGTAATAGTCGGCACGAGGGAGCACGTGCAAGCGGGCGGTGGACGTCCCTCGGGATCCTCCCATCGCCACCGCACGTGATTCGATGCTTGTCCTCCCCCGCATACGGCAGCCTCCTCACGTGGCGGGCCCACCTCCTCGTCGGATTCCCGAACCCCACGCAGTCCACCCGATAATTAAATATATACTCAATTTTAACAATGACAATAATAATTCACATAATAAATAAATGTTTTAATCTCACGCGCCAAGGGTTGCCACATAGGACCAGTCCCAGTTGATTACCATCCAGTACGGCTCTCTCACTCACGCAGTGGTGGGATTGGTTAGCTGCTATGCGGCTGGTGGGCCCTACTGTGCGCAAGTGGCACGTGTCCCAACGTGAAAGCCCTGCACGGCTGTTACCAGTACCAGTACCACCACTGGTGCTCTAGCTGCAGTGTGCCTTCACTTCAGGACTGATCTTAATCAATAAAAATCAGCCAACAAATGCCAAGTGCTTTACTTGAACACTCAACAAATTAAAACAAGGATTTTCACATGGATGATGAATATGTATCTGATCACCAGCTTGCAAAGCTCGTAAACGAATCAACAGGAACATGCTGCTGTTAGGATGAACACTGATATTGAAGAGTACTGGAAATGAAGTATATATATAAACCTAGCTCCATTACTATACTTTCACCATTAATAATATAATAAATTGATCTTATTAATGTTGATATGAGATATATAGGGTAAAGAAGTTGGTGGGAATAAGGGCATGGATGATGGATCATGGATGGAACGCATGGGGCACGTTGCAGCTGTCTAGTATGCTCCCTACTTTATCATCTTGGTCACCATTATTATCATTGCTCTCATATTATTATTATTATTACTATCTCTCTCTCTCTCTCTCTCTCTCACACACACACACACACACACTCATTTCTTATATTTCATACGGCCTCTATCCTCTTTCTCCCCTCTCTCTCTCTCTCTCTCAATCAGACATTGGCTCCAGCCTCCAGTGCGAGGTAACTACTATACTTCCCTTCTCTTGCAGTCGCACTGTGATGGCTCCAGGGTGGGAGATGGGAATGGGATCTGCTGCCGCTTCTGGTGGTCCTATGCATGACACTCAGACGACGTATCTCTATCAGCGTATGGACCACGTCCTTGACTTCTCCAACCATGACGAGTTCTTTCCTTCATCCTCCTCCGGGGTAGACTCTCACGGACTCCTCCCTCCGCCGGAACCATCGGCTCCTTTCGCCATGAATGAAAGCTCCCCTTCCAACCACTTCTCCTTCTCCAACGACCTCTACATTCCGGTAAAAGTATATATAGCTCTATTTCAAGGCTTCAATATTGAACCCAGACATAAAATTTATAACTAGGTATATATGCATGCATACACTACACAGTACTGCGAGGAGGAGGCGGAGCTGGAGTGGTTGTCGAGGTTCGTGGACGACTCCTTCTCGGACGTTCCCTACCACCATGTCCCTCCTGTTTCTTCCTCTACAGAGCAGCAAGGAGAGAGAAGCACGCCGGCACCTATATCTCTATCATCACCATCCACCACGTCCACCTCCTCTTCCTCGTCTGAATTAGCAATGGCTGAAGATAAGGCTGGCAATGCGGAGAAGAGTAGTAGCAGTACTGGGAGAGGGCTAGGAGGGAAGAAGGGTGGAGCGGGGGTGGGGGTGAGGAGGTGCACGCACTGTGCGTCGGAGAAGACGCCGCAGTGGAGGACGGGGCCGATGGGGCCTAAGACGCTGTGCAACGCGTGCGGAGTGAGGTACAAGTCGGGAAGGCTCGTGCCCGAGTACCGTCCCGCAGCCAGTCCCACTTTCGTCCTCACGCAGCACTCCAACTCGCACCGCAAGGTCCTCGAGCTCCGCCGCCAAAAGGAGCTCATGCTCGCCGCCGCCACCGCGGCAGGTGCACGGCCGGAGTTCCTCCTTCCCTGAGAGTGAGGAGGAATTAATGCTGGTTAACTTCATTGATAAATATTTCTTGAGATTTGTGTTAACTCATTGGACGGCTAAAATTCGTTTAGTTCTTATGATCATCTTTGCTTCATGAATAATTAATTGATTCGTTAAAGGGTTTGAGAGGTGTGTGTATTTTCCTTTTTCTTTTTTCTTTTCTTTTAAAAAAAAAGGTAGCTACCGATCAATGACCCTTACTACCATTTGCCTTTATCCAGGAAAATTAAAGTATGATCCAGCCCAAGATCATCTTGCTGAAATTAATTATAATGTGAAAAATGTGGTTTCACAAACTGATGAAAGAGTTTGAAGAAACCTAGAAAATCATTGTCATTCAAAATTTTGAAATGAAGAGGTGTGCTGGGGCTGGCGTTGCTCAGTTTTGCATCCTTTATCTTTCAGTAGAGGTGGTCCACACTCAAGATAGGGTCTGGGATCCTTCACTTTTGTACTTTATTTTATTTTATTTTTTCCTTTGGTGATGTGCTTTGTTGGGACAACGATTCCTAATAATGCAATGCATATCAGTCACGAACATTGCATCACCAAACAGGTTGGTCCAATCACCAGATATCCGAGAACTAAAATTTTTGAGATCATATGATCCAGCCAGGAATTCTCAAAATTCCGAATATAAAGCTAATATTGATGAAAAGATCTAATTATAAATTACTACAATTAAACAATGTGAGGGGTCAGGGATGACCAGCTTCCATGGATGTCACTTTCATTTCAATTTAAACATATTTCAAGTAATTACTCTAGTGAAATGTACCAGCAAATGAATGGATTTGCATAGATTCCAGCTTGCTCTTATAGTAATTCAAGTACAAGACAAGGGGTGAGTTGGTGGTCTTCAATCAGCCACTGATTTTTTATCCATGCTTGCCTTTGGTAAGCAGCTTCTCCCGGCATTCTGGCCGATCAATGTCCTAGCAAAGTTCTTCAGAAGCAGCCTAAGAATTGAGGCTTTCTTACGAACAAGACATGTTACTGACAATGCTTGAACAAAACCTGCACACTTTTCAAATCCTCCTGAAAAACCTTCCGCCCTTCTTTCCCATTCCGGTACCCGCAAGGGCAGTCGCAAGGACAGATTTCGCATCAGGTCTCCATTTTAGCTCTTTGAGGACAGAGAACAAACTAGACAAGGCAGGGGAGACCTCTTCACCCTTGATATTATTGCACGAGACAACTGCAAGACTTTGTAAATCATTCCAAGACAGTACCACTGATTCTAAGCCTTCTGTCGTTAACAAAGAACAACCTTCTAGACAAAGAAACTTCACCCTCCTGCAAAGGATTCAGAATCAGCAAGGCGCATATGCATTACAAGCTCAAAAGTGAAGCAATTAAATTGACCCAATCAATTACAACAGATGGGGAATTACAACATGGAATTCAACAATATGATACAAGAATGTGGCAGAATTTAGACCAATGTTAGCTCAATCACTCAAGTAGGCTTAAATATCACAACCAAAACTACAAGTTCTGCAATGTATATATAGTGATTATAGCTCCCAACAAATTCAGTTAAAGATACTCAAACAAGAAACAGCAAATGCTGAACTAAGCATTATTCAAAAAACACTATGAAGTGAATTGTGTTGTTACATATGTACTCCAAACAATACTCGGTAATCCTGAGGACTTGCTTCATCAAATTCATTTTAAAGAAAAATTGCAGCAAGCAAACTTGTCCTAAATAATGGAAAATCAACCATTGTAGGCAGCACACCAATAATATTTTCCCAAGGCCTATTTCAAGATGACAAGGTCAGACTTCACGTAATGCTACAGATTATCTTTCAGAAAAAGGATGGTGCTTTTACTCAGTTTTCAAGCATCAGATAAAGTTCCATGACACTTGCTTAAACAATAAAGCAATATTTTTTAACATATTTGCAAATTCATTTATGAAATCAAGCAAGAATTGGGACATAGATCTTCACTTTTCCTACTACTGACGGTTAAGCAATCCTTTGTGTGATACTACAAAATATTATGTCCCAAATACCTTTCATATGGTAGCTTCTTCTAATTATGATTAGCTTGTGATAAATAGCATCCTCATGGTCATTCTTCTTTAAGAACATGGCTACATTAAAGAAGTTCAAGAACAACTTCTTCAGTGTGCTGCAAATTATGAGTTTGCCACAAAATTGAACACTGGATCACCAGGAAGTTAAAAATGATACAGGACATGCAAGGTATGCAAGAAGAGTTTAAAACTAGAGCGGAACAAAGGAAATGTTGTCTAAGATATGACTTCAAATACAATGGAGAATACAAATGCTTTCACAATTTTATGGAGCAGTAAACCAGCAGGATAAATCATTTACACTTGATTAACCACCTACAACTATCAATACAAAAAGTAGTCTCAATCTGATAGGCTACTACCTACTATGATACTCTTTTGCTATGGATTACAACATAATACATGAATGCAACAGGGATACGCACAAAGAGCTTGTCCAAAAATATAAGAAGTATTAACATAGGTATCAAGTGAAGTAATAATAACTTCGGCAGTTAGGTTGTTTATGAAAGAAATTCCATCGAGATCAAGGACTAAAATTTTGACAGCAGGGTAAAGGCAACAGAATAAATGCCTTTCTCATATAGTTAAACAAACAAGAGTGTTGTTGAAGTGCAACTTAAGAATTTTTCATGGTCAGTAGTAACAAGCAAGCTGGACTAGCAAGGTTCTAATGAACTGCAATCATATGTATTACCATATAAATATATTAATGCCTTAATTTCGCATAAAATATTTCTTTTGAGAGGTAAAGAGAAATAATGATATTTCCTTTTCCTTGAGAGAAAACCACACATGGCGTGTTCAAAAATGATTTATGCCACCATCATAAAGAGTTAATCGCCAAAAAGAGACAGACGCCAAGAATGAGAATGTTGGTATATTGAAACTTTGATCAAGCTAACTTGTTCCTTGAATAAAATGCAAAGATTGGTCATCATAACTTTCCATCGTAGGGATATGGTAACACTTTACTTGGATGCTCCTATCCAGTAGACAATCAGATCGCAAAGAAAAGAAAACACCTAATTTCATTAACCCTCATCAACAACTCTTGCAAGTATACCTTCTTAGCAGCACTGTTCCAGAAAATGAATAGCTACAACTCTTAACACCACACTCCATGGACTAGTCATGCTACTTTCCTCAACTACTCCTAAATTACAGAAATCAAAGAGCAAGTACAGCATTTAAACCCCATTAACTACCAATCATGAATCTGATAATTTTAAGCAAGACTACCAGTATGTTTACCTGCAAATACTGGCAATGCCAAACATATCATTATCAAGACCCCAGCAATTCTGAAACATGATCTCCCTCACGGCTTCACACACCATGTATAAGGCTCTCAAGCTCCTCTTGTCCCTCAGTTGGCAGCGCTGAAACTGCAGCCGCTCAATGGTCGGGCACGTTCCGAGATGCTCAGCAGGCCCCGGGTCCGCATCAATGTTTCTGCAACCCTGAAGCCGCAGGGTCTTAAGATTCCCACAGAAGGACAGCCCGGCCAGCCACCCAGCATCCATCTGATGATCGGTGAGAGTGAGCTCCTCAAGCATGAAGCAACACCGCCCAATGGCACTGATCCCGTCGTAGCTCCCTTCACACCTGGCCAGCTCCAGCTTGACGAGCCGCTTGCAGCCGTGTGCCAAAATGGTGAGCCCCACGTCGGTGACACCGGGCCCGCGGTAGAGCCCCTCGATGGACCCCACAAGTTTCAAGATCTGGAGGTTCTTGAAGGCGGAGATGGGGCGAAGAGCGACGTCGGTGCAGCGATGGAGCTCGAGCTCCTGCAGGATCGTGCAGCGGTCAGAGAGGGACATGAGCCCGGCTTCAGAGACGGGTGGGGCGACGAGAGAGAGACGGCGGAGATTGGGGCAGCCTTGGGCGAGGGTCTCGAGACCGGAATCGAGGGCGGCGGAGGATATGAAGCGGGAGTCGCCGATGGGGGGATCGAGATAAGGATCCAGAGGAATGGAGACGGGGTCGCGGGTGAGGATAAGGGGGGAAGGGGATGAGGGGAAGAAGGAGGCGGGGAGGAGGTCGAGGTCGGAGAGTTCAGGGAAGCGGGAGGAGATGCGGCGGAGAGATGCCCAGTCGAGCAGGGTGAGACAGCGGCGGAGGCGGCCAAGAAGGCGGAGCCATCGCTTGCAGACGAGGGAGGCAACGGGGGACGCGGAGACCGGGAGGGCGGAGAGGACGCGGAGGAGGAGCTCGTCTGAGAGAGAAGCGGTGAGGTCGGGGCCCAGCGTTAGGGTTTGCTGCTTCTCGGGGAGGTGCATGTCGAGGACCACATGCTTGAGCGGCGGCTTGAGAGGAGGGTTGGCGAACCACAACTCCGGCCAGCTCCGAAGGCGTTGGCGGCGGTCGTGTTCGTGCATCTAGGGTTCCGGCGAGGTGCCTGAGCGGCGGTGCATCGTCGCGCGAGTCGGTGGCGCTGCTGCTGATGACTTATAAGATATACATATTTTTATGGGAAAAATTCGATATTTTTATTATTTCTTGGCGTGGGGGGGACTGCGAAGAGAAGCGGGGATTTGTCTCATTTATTATTATTATTTTATTGGCTCCTTTTTCTTAGACCTTTGATATTGGTTCCACGGAATGGGACACTCATTTGAAGATAATTACAAGATCGATCCAACCTCTTTGTATACCATGCCTGGCTTTAGGAAACCAGGTCAGTTCTGGAATTCATTATACAGGCAATTCTCTTATCTCTAATTCGTTATATATAAACATTTTTCTTATTTTAATGAAGTATTTATTAATTAATGAGTGCGCGTACATTAATATTAATAGAATTACGTTGTGGTTATATAGACTGGACTGCTACTACAAACCACATGTACTCAAAATAATAATAGTATTGTATTCCTATTCCTCCCAAGAGTGTCAAAATCTAAAAAGCAAGGGTGTGGTGGGCTCCTTCCTACTAAAAGATCCTTTGATCAGCTGTTGGAAATTCAAAATTCAAAAGATGGTTGCAATTGGAGAGCCAATTGAAGGGGAATTAATTTGATTTGAATGCAAAGGCTTTTGATTTGAAAGGTCCCAAGAGCTAAATAATTATTTATAGGTCCCCAGAGTTCACAGTTTATGAACGAAATTTGAAGGACTTCCCTCCCGTCTGATAGTCTTTCAACGTTGGTGGAGGGCCTAATGGGCTTCTGGACATGGATTCACAGTTGATCCATCAAATAAAATCGAATTAATTTAAATGGTTTTCCTGCATATGATGTCTAAATTCCACATCACCGCCTCATAAATATAAGTCACAACAAAAGCTGCTGCTGCCGGTGCTGTATTCGGTTTCTTCAAAAGTAGGATATGATAGAAAACATTACCACCCGAAAAGTGCTGATATTTTATTGGGAAATATCATCAACGGATTTGGTGAATTCAACAACCTCGTCGGTTTATATACCATCACTCATTTTATTTTATTTTTATAAAAATAAATAAATTATATTTTTTTATTTACTTATAAATTCATGGTAAGATACATGATAAGGATTCTCCTCGGATCTATTATTGTTTGGTTAGTTCAAATAAAATGTTTTTTACTACAAATCTAGCCATCTATAAAGAATTCAGAAAGAGATTTTGTTTGGGTTTTCATGATCACAAGAGGAGACATGTGTGACGGATCGGGCCCGGTCCTCACACAAGTGTCGGGCCTGACTACCCAAAAATCCAGGTTGAAGAATAAGTTTACCCAACACTGAGGGCCGACCACAGCTCCCCTGGCCTAGAGAGTCCTCACACCGACATTTTAATAAAAGCACTAATGTGACGGATCGGGCCCAGCTCTCACACAAGTGTCGGGCATTTCAATTAGTACAAAATCGAAATTTAAAGGGTAGATTTATCCAACATTTATATGCACATTACTACTCCACCAATAGCGGATGTGGAACTAAACCGTTTCAACACTGCACATGCTATTGGCCATAAGATTTAGATGTTATGCTCATTGTTTGCTCCTTATTGTCATTGTCTAGAGGGCCCAATGGGCCTCTTGAAATGGATTCACAGTCGATCCATCAAATGAAATAGAATTAATTTAAATGGGTTCTTTTCTTATGATGTTTAAATTCCACACACCACCTCATAACATAAATGCCACCATAAAAACTGCTGCCGGTGTTGTGTTTGGTTTGTTCAAAATTTGGATACGATAAGAAAGATTGCGCCAAAGACATCTAGGTCAAGCGGCAAAGATCCTCCGCACTCCGCGTAGTAGAGGCGAGTTCAATCCTCGCGTGACGGAGTGCATCCAGCATGACTTAGTAGTCACGTGTGAGGTGCCGCTTAACGGCGAGCCCGTGATGGTCCTTCCTACCCGTGTCCTAACTGGGTTGGGTGGGGTTTATCCCCTTCTCTCAAAAAAAAAGATAAGAAAGATTGCCACCCAAAAAGTGCTGATATTTTATTAATCTATTGATTCTAATTGTTTGGTTAGTTCTACCTAAACGTTGTTAGTGAAACAAAATTTCTAAACAGACACAACACTTAAGTCAACCAACCAATCAGAGGAGCCGTCATTATTTGAAGCAACAAAATTGGTTTTTGGAAGATGAGAACCTAAATAGCAGCATCTAAAGAAGGCGACATCAAACTTTGAAATGTCAAAAGAAGACGGCAACATTGCTTGACAAGATGACGGGGTTTGTCATAGTATTAACAAACAACCCGTCATTTATTGGTGCTTGTGTTATTAAATGAACCAACACCAATGGTCTGTTATGTAGATAACTGAGAGTTTAAAGAGTTATTACCATTGAAGAAACATTGTTGCGTACGGCCATTTTGATTGTTGTTGGTGAATTGTTTGTTGGCAACAATCATTGGAACATAAGAGATTGTAGCCTTGCGAGTGATAAAAGTTTTATGATTCAATTGTTTCTCGAGCACAAAAGCTAAAGGCAATGTTATTGTACTCATCTGGAAAGTCATGGAGTGTTTTTAGAGGTTCACCTGCAATAGCTAGTTGATCATATAGAGTTTTGATTTACTAAAGATATATAGAGATTGGCTGGCTTCCTTTGGTTATGGTAGCCAAAGATTCATGAATATTCATCACATGGGCAAGAGATGGTGTAATATATATCTCTTGAAACCGGATACAAACATCATATCGCATAATTTTGTTCTTGGGCTTAAACTAAAAGGCCTTGTTGTTGTGGAATGTTCTCAACCATATATGCCTCTTCACTCTTCTCTAATTATCCGATGTGGGACTATATTTGCACTCCTAACAATTAGCTAGTGCACTTTGAATTAATGGATCATGTTTTTTCCAATATGAGCCAACAGTGGGATGACCGGGTGGTGGTGGATTTTCAACAAACTAGATAAAAGCATAGCTTTCTAGCAAAGAAGACCATTAAGTAAGCCAAGAAAAATAGTTCGTGAGTGTGAGTTTAAGGAGAGCTTGTGCAACAACATTAATAAAGATAAGTTAATTGGTGGAGTTTGGATTAGGAAACATGAGAATGATGGTGGAAGATATTGCATGATACAACACTAAATGCCTCTTTGCCGAGTAGTACCGGTCCCTTGCACAAGATGAGTGGTCTTGAGTTCGTGCTCCTACTTTCCTTGAGGAAGGTGAGTCTTGTGATCTGGCGTAAGCCTTTAGCTATTTCGTGCAGTTATACATGTCCATTATTTGATCCCTTGGGGGTGCTTCTCGCCCATGTCACAAAAAATAATAAAAAAAAAGAATACCCTACAGAAATTATGAAACTAAATGAAAAAATTATTACAATCGTTTAAATATAGAATGGGAGAAATATATATGATAGTTTTGGATTCTATATATGTTTGGATTTTCATAATGCAGGCATGGCAAATGCTACTGTACATTTGATTTAGACAGTGTGCTCATTGTCTGGAGTGCCCAATGGGCTATTTGAAATGGATTCACAGTTGATCCATCAAATGAAATCGAACTAATTTAAGTGTTGTTTTTTTTTCTTATGATGTTTAAATTCCACGTCACTGGCTCATAAATGTCACCATATAAACTGGTGCACGAAGCACAAGGATCCTCTTACAGGGGAGACCACTGCTAAAACCAAGCCTGCTATCGACTGAGGCGACTGAGACGCTTCACCAAATGACATCCATGATTCAAACAGAAGACAACCGGGGAAGCGATTGCAGGGCTTGGCGACTATTTCACGGTCAAGTCGTTGTATCACTTCGGAATCGATGGTGGAACACGAAGTTCCCTTTCAATGTCCTTATGGAAACAACCTTGCTCCCTAAAGATCAAACTATTTGACTGGATGGAGCGCAAAAACAAGATTCTCACCTTAAAAAACCTAGCCAAGCAAAACTGGCAAGGAGGGAGAACCATGTGCTACCTCTGTGACCATGAAGATGAAACGACGGACCACCTACTTATCACATGTCCGTACTCAACAGAAATATGGTCCCACTTCAGCTTCTTGTTCGGCCACATAGCCAACCCAACTAATGGTACGGGATCTATGGGGGAAGACAGGACCATTCAGCTAGTGGAGAAAGAGCACCAAAAAAGCTGGAGCCTCACATTCATGGCGATCATCTGGTGCATTTGGCTAGAAAGAAATCGAAGATGCTTTCAGGATAAACAACGTGTTTGGATAAAATTAATCCGTCACATTGATTTCCTACTACTTTCTTGGTTTAAGGCAGTGCACGAAGCCAAGAAGACAAATTTCAGAAGGATGCAAGCCATTGCGAGGAGCAGCCTCTCACTCACTAGAGATGCACAGGAGCAACAACTGTCGGGCACCGACTTTGAAGATGGCGAGGAACTATCATAACAAAACCAAAGGCATCAGGGCCTATACACCTCAGGGCACAATGTAATATCTTGTGGTTGACTTTATCAAGCCCATCTAAGAGCCCATTCCCAAATCAACAGAGACATGGTTTATCCACAATTATAAAAATAAATAAATAAATAAATAAATAAATAAATAACTGCTGCCCGTGCTGTGTTTGGTTTGTTCAAAATTTGGATATGATAAGAAACTGAAAGATTGCCCCCCAAAAAGTGCTGATATTTATTACTCTATTGATTCTCATTGTTTGGTTACTTCAAGTGAAGTGTTTTCTTTTCTGCTGAAAGCCTGAAAATCTAGCCATCCATAGAGAATTCAGAAAGAGATTTTGTTTGGGTTTTCATGCTCACAAGAGGAGGCATGGCACATGCCACTTGGCCTTGAGGTTTAGATGCTATGCTCCTTATCCGAAACCGAATGGACTCCACCACAGTCCTCTCTCATCTCTTCCTGTCCATGAATTCCAACACCAATTAAAGAATGCCTCAATGTTCTAACCACCATTTGATATTTGGACATTGCTCTAACAGATACCAAACTACCATCAGACTTTTGGTCTACTTGATTAGGTATACGTAGTTTCATAATGGGGCTCAGTGAAGATGGATGAGAAACTCCTATTCCTCATATATATATATATATATATATATATATATATATATATATATATATATTATATATTATATTTGTTTGTGCTTAAAAAAAAAAAGCGATAAGTAACAAATTGCTACTTACTTTTGGATCCTTAGAGGGTGTTTACTGTTATAATTTTGGGGTGTGTTTAGATCCCTGGCAATAATAGCGAAACGGTGCCAGAGACTTTTTGATAATTTTTCATAAAAAAATGAGGATATATCCATATATCTCTTTTCATAGAGGTAGATTTATGATAACTCACCATCCACCTCCTCATCTCTTATAATTAATTTAATAAATATATATTAATTATTTAATTAAATATTAATTATTAAAAGTATTTAGATAAATTAAACAATCTCTACTATCCAAAGTTATTAATATTTTATTAGCATTATTATTTTAATTTTATGTAATTTAAAAATCTTATTATTTAAAAATAAGATTTATTATTAAATATTTAATTAATAATTAAAATTTTAATCATTTATGTTTATATTATTTACCATATGATAATATAAAAATATAATTTATTAAACTAATAATATTTAATATTACTTAGTATATTAATTTATCTAATTGAGCATTTTAAATTATATCGTATAATACAATATTATAAACCAATAATATTATATTTTAAAATATGATTAATATTAAAAATATATATTCTAATTTATGACATTATTAATAATTATTATAATTTTCTGTATTAAAAATCCATAAATATTAAATACTACAATTTTCACATCTTTTCCTTGTTTTTTCTATCCTCCAATCAAACACAATGGCCCCGACAAATAAAAACTTTTTTTTTTTTTTTTTAATAAAGGGATAAACCCCACACGGCCGAGATAGGACAGGCGGGGAAGGACCATCACGGGGGCTCATGGTTAAGCGGCCGTCCCACGTATTCTGAATCTGCTTGTAGCCGTCTTCGCCGTCAGCGAGGATTGAGCTGATTCTACTACTACGCGGATGCGGAGGACGCTTTGCATTAAGACCTCGGCCCTGGCGACAAATAAAACTTACATCTTTGTAAATCCACGGCCCTAAATATCTCATCTAAGAGATGAGTATTTATAAACAAACAAACACAGGCAAATATAAACTTGTTTTTAAAACGACATGGGTGGGATTAAAATAATAAATAAAAAAAATGTTTTTTTTTTTTTTGCATACTATAAACCTAGAAGCGAAACAGTCATGTATAAATAAAAAGAGTATTTCACTTGTCATAACTAAAAAATAGGCAAATCACTTATCACTTTCATATGTTTCAATAATATATCATAACTCATTTATTTTATTTTATTTTTACTTGTCATCTCATGAGTTATGTCTTTAACTAAAAGCATCAAAGACCTATTTGGTTTGACCGTTTTTGACTTTTTCCGCGTTTTTCATAAAACACGAAAAAAAGTTTGGTGTCTCTTTTTTTGAAAACGAGCAAAAAGAAACATGGTGTAAAAATAGACACCACAATACAATAAAATAAAATAAAAAATCATTTTCCAAAAATGGAAAAGACGGTGACATTTTTGTAATAAAACCAAATTTCAAATATAATAAATAATTATAAATATTTTGAAAGATATTATAAGTAAATTATGATTTTACTAATGAGACTACAAGTAAATTTATGTTTAATTTATAAAAACAAGTAACCTATATTTTCATTTTAATTTTTAATAGCATGTATCAAAAAAAAGATTTTAAGATATTCAAAGTAAAACAAAAATAATTATATTTCAAATAAAACAAAATATAAAATACTCAATAAAACTAAATTGGAGTACATAATATATATATAGAGTTATTAAAGTTCATTATTTATATAAAAAGGTTTTAAATGTTCAAAATCAAGGAGATGATAAATAATTTCACTATTTTGGGAAGTAAAAAAGTCAAAAATAAACTCAAGCCATATATAGAAGGGTTAGGAGGAGTCAAATGAAGTGAGTTCATGACCACATAATCCGGTTTACTTGTCGGGCCAGGAGGCAAGGACATGTCGCCCAAACGGTGAGTCCACCCGCAACAAGACCTTGTTAACTGGAGAAGGATCCGCCATGATATCTCCACCTGTGGACTAGAACATCACTACGTGCACACGCTCAAACCCTCCACTCTCTCATCTTCTCAGTTCTCACTCATGGCGACTACTAGCTCATGACCGTCCCCACTCCCACTTCCCACATGCCATTCATTCACCCAACTCCCTCTGATCCCTCTCATTCTCTGAGTCTGCAAGCCAATTTGCACCTTCTGATGAACTACTAACTAGCACAAGTGAAGATCGAGTTAATTAGTTTCTCAGCGAGATCGAGATGAGCCAGCGCGTGCCTAGTTGTGACATGGATCATGAGACTCCAAACATCACCAGCAAAGCATCGCCACCTCTCCTCCACCGCCACCGCCACCACCACCACCCCCCTTCAAACGCTCCACACGCCTCCACGGACTACGAGGTGGCGGAGCTAACATGGGAGAACGGCAACGTGGCGATGCATGGCCACGGCCACGCTCGCATCACCAAGCCAATCGCTAAGTACCCGACGTCGGGCACTGCTGGTTCCGGGGTAGCATGGGACAAGCAGCACCAGAACGGTACACTCGAGTCCATCGTCGACCAGGCCACGGGCACGCAGCTCCAAGCTCTGTCCCCCGCGACCCCGAGCTTCATCTCCTGGCTCGGTGGTGCTCAATATCCCCATGTAGCTACCGCAGTGGACGCGCTCGTGCCTTGTTCCAACTCTTTCGGACACCACGCCCAGGAGACTTCGGACCCGGTCCCCAACCTGCCGTCCGTGGCCGGGTCGAGTGGCGATGGCCGCGGGAAAGGAAGGAAGAGGGCCAGGGGAGGAGAGGGCGGGTGGGCGTGCGCGAGCCAGGGGAGTGCCGCGCCGACGGTGGTGACGCTTGATGACACTTGTGAGTTATATGGCGGGGAGGATGTGGGGTTCACGACGACGTCGTCGCCGGATGGAGAAGCAGAGGATCGCGGTGGATCGCCGGACACTGAGAATACCAGCTTCGGCGGCCATGATTCCTTTTCCCATAGCAAGAGGTCACAGGTGTGGTACTAACTAGTATATAGCATCTATATATATATATATATACATCTCTAGAGTTCTTTTGTAGCATGGTTTCAGTAGTACTGACTCCATTGATGGACGTTTAGAAGAGGGATGCAGTGGCTGATGAGGAGGGAGACAAGGCGAACAAGAGGGCCTTGGGTGTGTCTTCTCTCTCCACCAAGCGCAGCAGAGCAGCAGCCATTCACAACCAATCAGAACGGGTAACCTTCTTTATAGTACTTTTTGTTTGTCATACAGCAAACTCCAGAGAGTAACTATAGATTTGTCTCGATTATTTTGATACTTAAGAAGAAGATTGTACCTGTGATTCAGAGATTAATATTTTGTAAATTTTTCTTGATCTAGAATTAAGAAACAGAGCAGGAGGTTGAAGATAAGATTATTCTAATTGATTAAGATGTTTATTAATGACAATGACTTCCAAAGGAAAGAAATTCACAAACTGTTGGTCCATCGTTATGAAAGAGAAAGATCACAACTTTTTTTTTGTGGGATAAGATATGAAGGGATTATTTATTTATTTATTTATTTTGGAAAAACAACCCTAAGTACGTTAGCCAACTTAAAATGAAGAATGGTTATTGTGGTAATTGTAGAGTGTGAAATGGTTCTAATTGATGTTATCAGAAAAGACGTGATAGGATCAACGAGAAGATGAGAACCCTCCAAAAGCTGGTTCCAAACTCAAGCAAGGTAACCAATAAAGTGGTTAATTCGCTCAATTTGCATTGATGCATGTGGTTATATGCGAAGATACCTGAATTGAGTTGTGTGGACTTTATTCTTGATGTGAAATGATAGACCGATAAAGCATCAATGCTGGATGAAGTGATAGACCACTTGAAGCAACTGCAAGCTCAGGTGCAGATGATGAGCAGGATGAGCAGCATCCCCCAAATGATGATGCCAATGACAATGCCACACCTCCAAATGTCCATGATGGCCAACATGGCTCATATGGCTCAGATGGCTCAAATGGGCCTGGGCCTGGGCATGATGGACATGACCAACCTCACCCGGACAGCACCCGCAGGAATTCCACCTCTCCTCCACCCATCGGCATTCACAGCTCTCTCCGGAGGCTCTTGGGAGCCTTCCAGTGATCGAATGCAACCGCCCGGTGGCCCGGTACCCTCCGACCCTTTTTCGGCTTTCATGGCTCACTCTACACAGGTAAATATAATACATATAATATGCATAGTTGCTATATTATATATATCTAAATATAGCTAGGTTCATATGTTAAGAGTTTGATGAGTTTGTTATCTTGAACTGCAGTCAGTGAACATGGATGTATACAGCAAGATGGCTGCTCTTTATCAACAGCTATATCAGCAGCAGCAGCAGCCGCCGCCTAAGAGCTCTACCTAGTTACATGTTGAAGAACACTTGCTAACTACCATCACTTGAGTATTCTGTACAAATAGTATCTTGCAGTGTGTTTTTTATTTATCTAGGTGACCAAAATTTTTACTGTAATTCGTGTGCCCATTAGATAAATTGTTTTGGTGACCGTAACGGATTTAATTTCCACATCGACTATTGATGAAGTAGTAGTGTGCATATAAGTGTTGGTCAATTTTTCCATAATAAGTTGGTTTATGGAGAAATTAAGACTGACACTTGTGTGAGAGTTGGGCCTCTGGGCTCGGTCCGTTATTTTGGTGTTTTCATTAAGATGTCGGTGTGGGGGTAAGCCGGTTTGCTTATTAATTTGAAGCCAAGAATTCAGCTATGATCACTACAAAGTCTCTTGAAGGGATGACAAGTGGAATTCCAGATAAATGAGACACATCACAACACACTACACAGAATCGAATATAGGGACCTACTTGTCGTTTTTCATGTATATATCCCATTTCCTTTTGGAATTGACTTTCATTCAACTTTCTTGCTTGTCCTGTTGTGATTGGTTAGGAGTTCTAATCACTGGTGGACATTGTTAGCCATGGCATCCAAGACTGATGACTTAGTAGCACTCCACAGAGATGACATTTCCGGCTGGTCCTTAATTGTTTTTCACGTTTATGTGTTCGCATGTTTTTTCAAGTTTCTTTTCATATACATACATCTACTTGGATGACTTTATGATTTTCATTTTTTTTTTCTAAAGCACATGAATCAGTGTTTTATCACCACCTTCACCCATCAGTGTTTGGGATAAGAACGGAGGTGAATGAGATAAAAGACCCAAAAGGGACCAAACCCTACGAGTAGTATGAAAACTCACCATCATATTAATCACATGTAGTATTTGAGGTAAAAGGAATTGGCGATGCTTCCAGAAAAAATAACAAGTTTATTTTTTAAGATTATTCGTGATATTTCCTTCATCATTCTCTATTGATTGGATGCACTCCAATTGCCAAACGACCAAATTGAAGGCGGCAACAAACATGATGAAGCGCACTTTGAAATTCTATGTTGATACCCCCAGATATGACGGTGAGAGAAGGAATGTAAGAGTAAGATGATGCTAAGTGAGATCTTAGGAAGAAGAAAAGCAACATAAGAAACAACTTCTATTATATCACAACTCTTCTTAACCTCTTACCAAACTACCAACTAAGCCCCATATATAGGCTTTCCAAACCAACATTTTCTATCTGCCATCATAAATATTGCATGTCTACTAACCTTTCATTTTCTCATACAACCTTTCATATTCCAACACAACCTTTCGCATTCGAATACAACCTTTAACATTCCCGTAACTCATAATAACCCTCATTTCCAAAACACTTAATAACAACTTGATCTACACGCTTTACTCTTTAAATATTAAACTATCTTCTTTCTTTGTCTTCCTCCTTTATTTTCATCTTTTTTTTTTCTCTTCTTTATTTTTCTTCCTTCTTCATCCTTCTTCTACTTCTTTCTTCTTTTCCATCTTTTTTTTCTTTTCCTTCCTTGTCTTGAATTCTCTTTTTGCAATCATTTCATTGAGTTCTTTCTTCTTTTCCAAAACATTTAATACTTGACTCTACACACTTTACTCTTTAAATATTAAGTTATCTTCTTTCTTCTTCTTCCTCCTTTATCTTCCTCTTTCTTTTTCTCTTCTTTTTCTTCTTTCTTCTTCCTTCTTCTTCTTTCTTTTCCTTCTTGTTTTGAATTCTCTTTTGCAATCATTTCATTGAGTTCCTTCTTCTTTATTATCAACTTCGTGTTTTTATTATCAATCTTCATATACAATCTTTCTTTGCAAAAATGCAAGTGATCACGTGAATTTCCCACAATGATACTTAGTAGTGGTAACTCCAATTTCTTTAAGATCTCCTTAAGCAATGCCTTAAACTGAGCTATCCTTTGCAACAAATTTTCTATCTTCTATTTCTCCTTCTTCTAGACTTGTATTCTTTGGGTCTTAAAGGTCCTTCCTTCCTGGTATCTGATACCACTAATACCACTTGTAGGAGTCAAGACCATGCTAAGTGAGATCTTAGGAAGAGAAAGAAGAGCAAGATAAAAAACAACTTCTAGATCTCAACTCTTCTTAACCTCTTACCAAACTAAGACCAACTAAGCCCCATATATAGGCTTTACAGACAAACCTTTTCTATTTACCCTCAAAATTGTATGTATACTAACCTTTCATATTCTCATACAACCTTTCACATTCCAACACAACCTTTCGGATTCGAATACAACCTTTCACATTCTCATATCTCATAAAAACCCTCGTTTCCAAAACACTTAATAACAATTCTACACACCTAACTCTTTATTTAATATTTAAGTTTAAACTTCCAACAAGGAATCCCTTTGAGGATGAGCCAAATGACCAAGTAAGGGCTTGAGGAGACTTACAAAGACACTACTCGGATAAGGAGAAAGGATTCACATGAGGAATACATTTGTACTTTCATGATTTAGTAATGTACTTTGTAATCGACTCTTATTATCAAATATCATAAATAAAAGGGCAAACTACTTAAATAGTCACCCAACTATTCGAGCATTCCTATTTGATTGACCAAACTATAAAAAATTTCAATTGGTACCCCAATTTTAGAATTACGTTAAATTGGGTCACCCACGATGACACTGTTAATGGTCGGCTGATGTTGCATGACACGTAGCTCACAATATGCCATGTCAACCATACATTGCTAACACAGTGCTGGAGAGAAGCTTTATTTGTTAATTTTATTTGATTAGAGATGATATGACAGCTTTAATTCAAAGTTTAGCATGCTAACACAGTGCTGGAGAGAAGCTTTCATATCAGATAAATAAGTTATTTTGCCATGTGATATGGTTGACGTGGCATACTGTGAGTCACGTGTTATACCACGTCAGCCGACCGTTAATATCGTTAACGTGGGTGACCTAATTAAATGTAATTCTAAAGTTGAGATATGCAATTGAAATTTTTTATAGTTTGGTGACTAAAATAAAAATGTTCGAATAGTTGGGTGATCGTTTAAGTAATCTACCCTAAATAAAATATGATTTATCATTTATTAAAAAAATTAACTTATCAAATTTCATTTACTAACTTTTTGGATTTATTGCATTTTGGCATGCTGGGACGGACTGAGGGCGATGTCGCCTTGGAAGACGACTCAGCGGCAGCTCAAGATAGGACCTGAGGTGTTAAATAAAGTATGATTTATTTACTTTCTTAAAAAAAAACAAATTTGAATTTATTTTGTCTGGAATTTATCAAAATCTTTTTTTATTGTTTCTGAATTTGAGCCAAGAACTGCTCATTCAGAGCCGTAAAAGTTACGAAGTAGAATTAATTATCCATTGAAACATGATGAACATGATGCTATATAATCTGAATGTTACACTAATCACGTCTCATTCGGTGATTGAACGATAATTAAAGAGGCGAGAACATGATATTAGTGACGATGGACGCCCCAAACACAGCCAGGAATTACGGCCAATCAACTCTAATCTTGAGGTCAATGCCCCCAAATTTAAGCCGTCCGATGTTACCCTAATCTCGAGAATAACTGGCGTGAAGAGATTTCAACGGCGAGGAACGCCACCATCAACGGCGAGATTAAGAGCCCAAATCCAGGGATTTAACGGGCTCTACGCCTCGAAATTCGCTCTCTGCTTGCGGTGGTGGGCCCCCACCTTCTCGGCCCAACACCATTCAGCTCCGCCTGCGAATGCTGACTTAGATATTCTATTGTTGTCCTAGTGCAACCACAATAGATCCTCTTAAACACATCCTCGTATTCATTAGAGTTGACAAATATACCGTTGCTGTTCGACACCTATGGCCTCTGAACGTCGCAATGTAACCGCATAGCTAGCTAGCCATGCTGCCAAGCCAACCAAAGTCTCCCCGTGTCACTCTCTATCAGTTCCAAATGCACCGAAAATAAAACAAAACCATCATGTGCACGCAAACTGATATACCACCATGCATCTATAAATACCCCTGCCGCCCTGCGTTTCTGTTGATGCACATGCACCCAGCCCTGATCACTTGATCTCTTCCTTATCTCCCACCTTAATTTCCAAAGTAGTGAGATCATCAATGGCTCCTTCTCTTTCTTTGTTGACTAGCTTCCTCCTAGCTTTCTTCATTGTCATGCATTCCTGTTCTTGTTTCAATCCAAAACTCCTCAACTACAGTACTACTGTCCCTTCTTCTGGCTGGTCTCCAGCCGGTGCTACGTGGTATGGAGATGCAGACGGTGCCGGAAGCATTGGTATATATATATCTATATGATCTATACGAATATATATACTTGAATATATATATATATATATATCCACAACAGAAAGAGATCGAGAATAACATTAATAATTTGATCCATAATTAATGTGCATATCATGAATAGGTGGTGCATGTGGGTATAGAGATGCTGTGGGAGTCCCTCCGTTCTCATCCTTGGTGGCCGCCGGGAATGGTTTCCTCTACAAGTCTGGCAAGGGATGTGGTGCTTGTTATCAGGTATATATTAATTGTGTGTGCGTACGTGAATATATATGAACACTTGCATGTCATTGTCTTCAACTTCAACCTTGGATTTTTGATTCTTTAGGTCAAATGTACTGTGAATGATGCTTGCTCCGGGGAACCGGTGACGGTGGTGATCACGGACGAGTGCCCTGGGGGCCCTTGCCTTGACGAAAATGTCCATTTCGACTTGAGTGGCACTGCATTTGGTAAAATGGCCAAATCTGGTATGGCCGGACAGTTACGAAATGCTGGAAAGATTCCTATTGAGTACACCCGGTGAGAGTTAATTTCATTGCTCTTTATTATTAATTAATTATCACATGGACATGAAGAAAGACAAACATATATAGGACTGATTGATGACGTTTTGTTTGGCCATTCAGAGTTGAATGCAGTTATCCGGGGACCAACATCGCCTTCCGTATTGATGCTGGTTCAAACCCTCAGTACTTCGCTGTACTTATTGAGTTTGAAGAGGGAGATGGTGATCTCTCCGCCGTTGAACTCAAGCAGGCCCCTGCGGCGGCGGCGCGGACATCGACATCCGCGGATAATTGGGTTCCCATGCAACAGTCCTGGGGTGCTGTCTGGAAACTAAACTCCGGCACTGATCTGCATGCGCCGTTCTCACTCCGGCTGACTTCCTCGTCGGGCAAGACCCTTCTGGTTAACAATGCTATTCCTGCTGGTTGGGGGGCAGGCACCACATATAGGTCCTTGGTTAACTTCAGCACTTAGCTAGCTTCATGGCTAATGGATCGAGCTTCTTAATGAGTTTGTTTTACAGTGGTGTATATCTGCATGCATGCATCTGTGATGGCCCAGTGCTGGAGCAGCCGTGGATGTGTCATTGTCTATGTAGTAGTGCATATGTGGCCAGTCACGGTTTATCCTTTGGAATTATGATAATAAAGTATACACCATTTTAGAAATAATGGAGGTTTTTTATATTGCTATACAAGTCACTAGAAACAGATTGTGGTGTGATTTGTCATTCTCTCCGAGAGAAAATGGACAACAAACTCTGTTTTTTTTTTTTTTTAATAAAAACTAATAAACTACATTCTTTTATTATAAACCTAGCGTTAACATCGCTTGAACCCTTATTGAGTTCTATAGAGTTAACATAGATTGAACCCTTATTGGATTTGATACATAGAGACATGATATCCCTCGGAATCCCCATGAACCCTTGTCAGTGCTCTGAAGCATCTCTTCATAGCCCCTTACTCCTACTGAGTATCCTCTAAGTCCCTCTCTGGTGAGAAATGCACGAGTCTCTTGAATTTGTAAAAGTAAGGCTCCTCTTGTCGACTCAATTGTCATTGAAACATTATCTCTTGGATATGTGTGAGTTCGTAAAGTAGAAATGATATTATGAAGTCGATGTCGCGGATTGTTTTATAAAAGCAGTAGTTTTTAAATAAAAGCATCTTATTAAGCTCATTTCATTATCCATGTAATGGCCAAAGATAGCAGGTTCCATCTCATCTACGCATTCTTGGATAAGAGATTAGCGATGGCGGTTAGACCCCATAAATTTTGTATTTGTGAGGGAGGTTTCCCAACTGGACTAGCAAACTTTTATTTTGAAAGTTGGTATTGCTCCTATTTTTTTTTTTATCCAAATATTTATTTATGTTACTAAGCGATGGTAAATAAGTTATACATAATTTTGATTTCATTTTTTAAAATAAAAGATTAGATTTATATTTTGAAACTTTTTATAATTTATATTTTTTTTAAATTTTAAAAATCATATTAACTACTTAGAATAACTATTTTTTAAACCAATGATCACCGTGTCAATTGACGCAAATAATGATTATTCTATGTAACTGGTTTTGTTTTTTCTAAAAATGGTTAGTAACATGAGGGACATTTATTATTATATAATTATTATTTTTTAGAAAATTTTGTGCAACCCGAAGGCTATTTGCCTGTGATCCACCTATTCCCTGCCAATCGATTTTATATCTTTGGGTTGGGGTTAAAGATAATTAAGTAAGAATATAAAATTACAATCATAAAAAATCTCATCATTTGTAAAATTTGAATCAATGAAAACGTATAAAAACTTAAGAATTGCAAATATTATCATGTAAATCTAAAAATTAGTGTTAGATAAGAAAATAATCTAATTATAATTAACCAAACATCTACCAACAGTTTTTTTTTTTTATAAAGTTGATTAATCACATAAAATTTTATTTAAATATAAAATTTTATTATAATTAACTAAACATCTACCGACAGTTGTAGACTGTAAAAATATATAAAAAAAGGAATTAAAAGCTGTAAGTTTATAAATGATTTATTAATTTTTTTAATAAATATGGTTTAAACACCTTTATGAATGATATTGGGTTTGGCTTGGAGTTGAAGCAAAACACCAAAACGTATCATCTCATCATGGTATCATATATATATAACGAAGCTAACCCCCTTCCCTCGCTGACACCCATCTGACCATTGACCAGGCGGCGCCACCGCCCCTCCCGCGTATCCACTCCCTCCCTCGCACCACCACTTGTCACCTCTCATCTACAAACAAGGTCCAAGAGAGAGAAAGCCTCACCACTATAACAAGGCTTAGTCTTACACCATACAACCCCTACTCTCCCTCTCCTCTAAAAACTCTCTCTCTCTCTTCTCCCTATTTCTCTCTCTCTCTCTCACTATATATATATATATATATATATATATATACATCTAACCTCCTAACCAACAATGGCTGTGGTCATGGACCAGAACCAGCAGCAGCAACAACCATACAAGCACTACTGCCGCATCTGCAAGAAAGGCTTCGGCTGTGGCCGCGCACTCGGTGGCCACATGCGCGCCCATGGCATCACCGATGAAGCCACCAACCATGCAGACACTGACGAGGACTCGCCACCCGCGTGCAACGAATGGGATGAAGACAATAAGTCGAACACCACCTGTAAACGCATGTACGCCCTCCGAGAGAACCTCAACCGCCGGGTCTGCGAGAACTGCGGCAAAGAGTTCTTTTCATGGAAATCGTTCTTGGCGCACGGGCGGTGCAGCTCTGACGATGATAGCGGGGGCGACTCAATGGGATCTAATGGGGAGGAGGACCTCGTTGGGTGCGCGGCTTGGTCCAAGGGGAAGAGGTCGAGGAGGTGTAGAACGAGCGAGGAGGAGGATCTCGCTAATTGTCTCGTGATGCTCTCCGCGGCGCGTGTCGAGCCGATGGTCGTTGCCGAGGCGGAAGAGTCGTGCGCGTCCGCGAGCAGGGACGAGGACTTGAACCGCTTGACGCCATTGTCGCTCGGAGACAAGTGCAAGGCGCAGGCTGTGCCAACGACGCCAGCGGGTGTATTCGAGTGCAAGGCCTGCAAGAAGGTCTTCAATTCGCACCAAGCGCTCGGTGGCCACCGCGCGAGCCATAAGAAGGTTAAGGGATGCTTTGCGGCAAAGCTTGAGGATCTTGAAGAGGCCGCTGCGAGAGACGAAGAGGTTGTTATTACTGCTACTCATGAGAACAGCAATGCTGGCAACGATGCATTGGCGATGGCCATTGTTCCTTTGGATCAACACGCGCCATTGAGGAAGAAGTCGAAGGTGCACGAGTGTTCCATTTGCCACCGCGTGTTCGCGTCAGGGCAGGCGCTGGGAGGGCACAAGCGTTGCCATTGGATCACGTCCAATGCCGGGGACACGAAGCTCCACGCGCCAAGCTCTCAGCTGCAGCTGAGCCCCATGTTCGACAGCTCTAAGCCACTCGATCTCAATGTCCCGGCCTCGGCGGACGAGATCAATATTAATGGTAGCCCGCTGAGGCTGGAAGTGCCAGCCGCTGCCTATGTGCAAACATTCGCGGATCAAAGAAACAACAATGAGAGTAATTCTAATTATCACTCTGTGGATCAAGATGAAGGTTACAGTAAGGTGAAGCTAGCGAAGCTCAGTGAACTGAAGGATATGAACATGGGTGGTGAGTCTTCTCCATGGCTGCAGGTTGGGATTGGATCATCTACGAATGAGATTAGTAGTGATCATCCATGAAAGGTCGAAATGTAGTATAACTGCACTTGCTACATATTTTGTGTATGATTGTGTTTGTAAAATTAACAATTAATTGTTTTTAATTTTATTACAGTTCAAACTGTATTCTTTGAACAGAAGTAAGAAGATTATCACTGGGACATAAGTGTCACTAGCTTTAATTGAGTGTGGGCTGGGTTTGTTGGATGTTCTTTGCTTGCTTCGCAGCTCACACCGCGCAGCATCGTGCACGCTATTCTCATTCGTTCCACTGCCTTTCAGTGTTGGACTTGGAACCCACCTAGCAGTTGAACGGTCTATAGGGATGACCCATTGCTTGCCTATCAAAGCTCTTAATTCATTTGATGTAGCTCCATCTCAGTGATCTCACAACAAGCATGCTGTAGCTATAGATAACCCATGGGGACCCATTCTTTTCATCTGTTCAATTCTTGTTTGGTGGAGGATGTGTTTAAAGTATTCTTTTCTCTTGTGACTTCCACCGTAACATCATCATCATCATCATCATCCACTCTATCCACACTTGCTCAGCCATCACTGCATCAGAAACTTGGTTCCAGTCTTAAATTTCCTCCTTGGAATGTTACATTTTACAGCAGAAATATTCCATTAAATTAAACTTCAGAAATATAAAGACTATTCTGGTCTTTCTTCTGAGAGAGAACTGCTCTATAATCAGGATTTATTCCCTAAAGTTGTAGTCTTTTTCCATGTTTTGGCTTAAACAATTTGGGACCATGCTACCTTTTATCAGTTTGTGCTACTGAAGAAGCTGCTTTTGGGTGTGCTTCCACCAAAACACAGCAACAGTGGTTCCATTAGTGCTTGACAGATACGGACCATTCTTTCTATACGCAATAAAGAGATATATTCTTTAGCCATGGCTGCAGACTAAAGCACTAGTAGGAATTTTGACCATTCATGGACTCGGCATTTGCCAGATTATGATCTCTAGCAAATGGGTTTGTCTGTTACTACTCTCCAACTGATCTCATGACCATGCATGTCCTGTTTTTTTCCCATTGAAATGAAATTTATAGTGTTGAAACTCACATTGTTTAGCTCACCAGAAACCAATCACATGATGTTTGGCTGGGAACCATTTGGACATTAGACAAAAGTCCCATGTTATAAGCTAGCCCTATCACTTCACTGGTGTTGTTTATAACTTTATTTTCCTTTATATTTCAAGGTAATGAGCATTATGTTAATAGCTTTGGTATATAAACAACTAGAAAAGCCATGTCTGGCAATAGGAATAGGTACTCCATGTGTCTCTGGTTGGAAGCCTATCTCTTTCTCCCTTTTGTCTCTCTCTCTCTCTATCTCACTGATTCTTGTTTGGCCCTTGTGATCTTTGGGGCCATTGTATAACTTCAATACACTCCATAGCTCTTAGATATCAGTTCTTGTGATTGTTCATCACCTGAGAGAGAGACGGAGACAGAGAGACAGAGTGAGTTGAAAAGGTTCCAAGCTCCAAAACCAAGCAAAGCTTACTTGCATTAATTTTCACCCACCTTGTAGCTCCCAACAAACAAGGCTCACCCTACCTACATCCATTATTACATCAACTTCCCCTCATTCTTTTCCCATTGTTCTTATTAAGCATCATTATAGCCAAAACAAATGGTGGTTAGAGTGTTAGGATCACATTAAAAATTAGGAAGAAGGGAAGGAAGTGTAACATATGATAAAATCCCATCCCAAGTCATAGAGTGCGGATGGTGGAGCTAACATCAAGCACACTTGATGCTTGAATGATATTGGGTCTTCATTTGTGATCACTTTGAATCTCATGTCAGATGATGCATTCGAACTTATCTCTCATCATAGAAAAGAAGCCAATAGAATTAATCTATACCACCAACACCAAGTCTCCTGAAACCAAGCACTATTCCAATGAGAAAGTTCAAAGTGATTCATACTATCTTATCAGAGAAAAAGAGGAAAAGTAGCAGCACTTGACCTGTTCCTCCTGAATGATCTCTGCTCTAAAGCTGACCTTTGAGATTGTTTTCTTGTGAGGAGGATGGGGGATGGAAAGTGCACAGAGACACAAACACCTTCCTCTGTTCTCTCCTATGCATCTTCCAACAGACAAAAATCAACTCATTCTTTTGTAAACTAAGCCCATTTCTTTCATTTGGAAGGTGTTCCATGATACTCTAAACATGGCACTTTCTTTGAATGTTCTCATATTTCAGCTAATCTTCATTTAAATATCAAGGTTTCAACATAATTTTTTATATCCAAGCAGTTAAAACTTCAGTTTATAATATCTACTATTAATGGTTATGTCACCACTCAAGTCTCTGTGATTCTCATTTACCCAACGGCAAACTGCAAACATTAGAAATTTGTGGCCATTTACTCATGTGAGGAAGCCTCGCATCTTCCCTTTTTGTATTTATACTGTCACTTCTGCAGAGCAGGCCAACTTTATCCAGTGCTTGGGGACTACCAAAAGCTTAAGCAATGTATAATAATAATATTCTTCAATGGCAATCTTAACTTTCACATGTACGCAATCCATTGAAATAGAGTGTTTTTCGGTGTTAGCCCATATGTAATCAGGGTAGTAAAACTCACCCAAATAAGCCATTCTATATCCACATACTGCATCTATGTATTTCTAATTACTTTTCAACATATATGCTTCTTAGTGATTTTATCCTTATTTATTCAATAATTTGAGTGTGAACTTGTAGAAATCAGTGAATGCAAATACATTGAATAGATATGAGGTTACATAACCCGCTGTAGTTTAAGAACACTGGCGGTGCCCACCTGCCATGTGATACATCTCTTTTGTGCTAAGGACGTGGTAGGTAGGGCTGGCATTAGACGCACCATACACACTTCTCTTTCTTTCATGGGTGTACTTCATCATGTGGTCCTCCCACACATATCTTATTCTCAAACTATAGAAACATTACTAGAAAAGATGCCCATAATTTCTACTGTATGATTCCTCATGATTCCTCATGACTTTTTATTTATAATTCATAGAACATATATAAATGTTTTATTTTTAAGAAATTAATATAGATGGAGATAAAAAGAGTGATTATCAGGGGCAATTGAGAGATCACAGCCGTCCAATCAAGAATTGATGCGGCCAGCCATCTGGCACCCTTGAACACGGCCCGGGTGTTGACTGATGAATGGGTCCAAGCCATCCGAGTCCACTTCCATATCGTTTCCCATGAACTTGTGAAATCGTTTCCCACGAAGGAGAAGTGAGGCTCCACTACTCCAACTTCCAACGGCCGACGCCTCGAAGCCCCCAGTTTGGTCGCGGGTGGGTGCGTTTCCACTGTGATATGCTCAAAGATCTCACATTTAAAAGTAAGAATAGCAAACGGCCCGCAGATTACATTGGTATCGGGTTTTACTTGTTAAAGGCGTTCTTGCTCGAGCTTTGCGATGTCTGCTTGGTCTGTAGGCGGGAGTTCGAAATTTCTCGCTATAAGGTGATGGGGAAGGCTGACTGCGCGTCGCGTCATGAAGTCTTGGCCTCCTTAATGAGTCTTTATGGCGAATTTAATGAAAACTAAGAATATAGATATGTAAATGTATACTGTGGAGAAATACATGGCATTTATTATATTGGATAAGAATTCGGCAGCTGAAAAAGAAAAAGAGATAGGCATTCCAATGCTTCGGTGATTCAAGACAAAGGCCAATGAATACAGTGCAGTGGTTTTAGACTTCGCATTAGTAGTAATCACTATACAAAACAGAGGATCTGATTCCAAATGGCATGCATGGTAACTCCATTAGGCAAAGCAGAGAGCATCATCATGGGAAACGTGGATGGAATGGGAGCCTGTGGCTTAATTATACACAGACTCTAATAAAGTAGGAGCAAAAACCAGCAAGTGATAAATAATAAATAAAAAAAGGTAGAGAAAAGAAAAGAAAGAAAACAGGAGCAGAAAAGAACAAGTATTTAGTTGTCGCAGGAGAGCTTTGCAGCAGCAGCACAGAGTACTCAGTAGTAGAAATAGTAGCAACAATATATAGCAGAAAGAACATGCGGCTCTCTTTCCCCAGGCTGTGTATGTATTCCCTAACTGAGATGAGATGTCACATTTACTCATTCAATAAACTCAAGATTATAACAAGGATATTTGTTGAATGAATCATGTGAGCAAACAAAATCACTTGAATTAAACGGAGAAGAAGTTGCTCAAATTCTCATTCTGAACTCCAAGCACTAATGAAGAAGTGAGCTCCTGGTAGCAAGTCATCATCACCATGGATGCGCATCGGAGACGGTGGAGTGTTCGACGTCGTCCTCCATGGGAGCAGGGAGGTTGAGGTCAATCAGAGTGGCCAGAGATGGGATTTTGGGGGATGGAGTGAAAGAAGGTACAGTGGGATGGGATCTGAGGGGTCTTGCCGGCATTTGTTCTCCGATGGTTCCACTACTCCATGGATCTGATTGCTTGGGATGGATCCTTTGGTTTCCCTTCTTGTGGCTGGCGCGGTGCCCGCCGAGCGCTTGGTAGGACCGGAACACTCGCTTGCAAGTGCCGCACTGGTAGCGACTCTGCCGTGCAGGGGCGGGCGGGGCCCATCTCGTGCTCGTCGTCGTCGAAGCCTTTGGATTGAAGGGAGGACCAGAAGTCACGGGAGAGCATCATCAGAGATATGGCGACGTCCTCTTCCAGAGCGGCGTCTGAGACGGTGCTCGCCAGAGGGGACCCGGTCTCGCTCTCCCTGTCCTGCACGCCTTCCAGCGAGGATGACGAGGACACGGACGGCGCCCGGGCGGGCGGCGCGTGCGAGCGCATGTGCCCGCCGAGAGCGCGCCCGTTGTGGAAACGGCGCCCGCAGAGCCTGCAAGTGTGCTTCTCCATCCCCAAGAACTGAATGCAAAGAGAGTGGATGGTTTTCTCAGGATATATTTCTTCTTTTTTTTTTGGAATAAATAGATAAATAACTAAATATATAACTAAATAAATTTTTTTAAAAAAAGTTTGGGGTTTCTTTCGAGAGTGGGAACTAAAAGGAGTAGGTGACAAGCATTCCTCCACCAAGAGACGGAGGTTGAAGGAAAAGAAGGGCCAGATTTGGATTTAATGTAGAGAAAGAAAGGGTGGTAATTAATGTGTGTTTATGTGGATAATTAAGATAAATATGTGCTGTATTATTTCTGAATCTTTGAGTAGTTAAAGTTTTGGGCGGTGGTGGGAAACCTCTCATGCCGCATCTCTCTCTCTCTCTCTCTCCTTCAAGCACTCATTAAGGTGTTTTCATTCCACCTTGTTTTTAAATGCGTTTTATAGCATTTAATTTCATGTTAAATTTCTTTACTTTTCTTTTTCTCATTCTCTCGTGATGTGATGGGCTGTGCTGTGCGTATTTATTTTTTTTTTGAAAAAAAATATGTATCTTTTACGGTCATGGGTTAGTTCTTCATGCAAAATTGAATTTTCAGGGAGTTTTTTATTCTATAAAAAATAAAAAATAAAAAATTTCAAAAACATTCTAAAAAAAGTAATAAGTAATGTGATAAATGTAATAAATAAACTCAGAGAAATCCGGGGGCGTGCGGACAAGTCAAGAGTAATGCTGGAGGTTTGTTGCAATAATGTAAATATATGGATGACACGTGTATAACCAGAGACTTCATTTTTCAACTAAATTAAAATACTTAATCATTTTAAGAATTCACAGATGAATAAATAAATCGATAAGAGGAAAATTAGTCTCACTCACCCCACCAACATATAGCCACGTATAAGTATCTCCTCTGTTTTTGGAGTCAAGTGTATAGAATGGAATTCTCAACCACCATGACTTTCAACCTTCTTTTGATCTTTTTCTTCTTCTTTGAAAATGAAATAAATCGAGTATAAAATATAAGAAATATGAGAGAACATAATACATTAAAAAAGAAAGAAGTTTAGACACCTGGCCAGATTTTTTGGGGCTTTTTTGGCCCATAAAAAGCCCAAACTTGACCCATTTTTCTAATGGACCGAGAATTAATGAGAACAAGTTTCTGGTAATACTGAGTGAAGATGAATGTGAATTAAAAATTTTAGAAAATTAGAGTCACTGTTTTGACACACTCTCGTGCGTTTGGGAACTTTAGGATCAATAAAATAAGACAGGCAATGGTTTTTATTAGTTGAAATGATTACATATGTTGCGCATTTCTGGAATTAAAAAATAATTTAACAATCAAAACTCAAGATGGTTATGAAGAAAAATTTACTTTTTTTAATAAGTGGATAAATATTTTTTAAATTAATTATTTAAATTAAGTTGCTACATAGATCTCTAGGCGGATCAAGTGGTTACAAACAAGCCGTCGACTTTTGTCGTGGCCTCCCAAAAAAGGTTGGAAATGCGGGGATCTCCGTCCTCCACATTCTCAAAGTCTACTCCTGGAAGTCTCGATATTGCGTCCTCTCTTGTGAGTGTTTGGTTGTGGTTGATGTGATCCTCCACATTCTCAAAGTCTGCTCCTGGAGGTCTCGGTATTGCGTCCTCTCTTGTGAGTGTTTGGTTGTGATTGATGTGATTATTGCGTCCTCTCTTGTGAGTGTTTGGTTGTGGTTGATGTGATTGTGCATTGGTTGTAGTTGCATATATCTAGAACTAATTGCGCTATCGAATAATGAGGAAAAAAAAGTCAGTATGACAAATCAGTTTTTGATAAACATAATATTTATCAGAAAAAAAATACGCAAATGGGATGTGGTTAAAATATGCCAATGGATGTGGTTAAAATCAAAGTAAAAAAAAAAAAAACGCTAGGTGTGTGTTTTTCTTTTAAATCACATTGCATTATGTGGAAGTTATAACGGTAAATTGTGTCACTATTTATCAACACAATAACACACGACATATAATTAAGTTTAGATCTTGTATAATTGCATTGACATGGATTGATCATAACACGTATTTTTAAAAATTATTAATTGATTTATTATTATGTTCATGTATAAAAATTTAGAGTAAATTATACTATTTAACACTATTGGTGTAAAATCAGATCCAATGTGCATTTGTAGTATAAATGAAGCTTTTGTTATTTTTTAATTTTTATTAAGGTGACAAAGTGCCCTCCACGAGGATCGGTCGATAGGCATGAGGTTTTCCTTTCGGTCTGCGTCTTTCTGCGTCTAAAATTTCACTTTCGGTGCGCGTCTTTCTGCGTCAGATTTCATTTATAATCAATAGCGGAGAAACTTCCAGGTATCGTTTGGAAATTTCTTTTAGGTGGCTCATACCTTACACCCTTACCTCCTTGACGGAGCCAGGGTCTTTCGTAAGTCAAACCCACTTGAGAAAGGGATCATGTACATTTCAGTAAAAGACCTTTGGCAGCTTTCTTTATCTTTATAAATCATGTGTTTTGTGGATATATAAATTAGCGTCATGTATTGTTTTTTTCTCGTAGCAATCAAAGAACATATATATCGGTGATGTGTTTTTAAGTGTCCACTTCATGTTAAATTTATATAATGTGATTAGCCAACATGTTATTATAATAATAATAGAAGATTGACACAACCTGTTTCTACTCACAAACCCGAATTGCTGCTCACTGTCTATTGGTGGTAGTTGGTTTCGGTTTAGCAAAATTAAAAAAAAAAATTATAGAAGAAACTGATTATTTATTTTTAACATTCACAATGACACAATTATCTGAAAAAAAAGATAATTAAAAATGTAGTTAAAAATGTTTGACTGTAAAATGCGGCTGGATGGAGTCAGGTAAAAAGCAGTGAGGCTAAGTGGCAAATATTGCAAGCTTGGTCAACAACTAACGAATTCCGTCCCCATATGTGATCTCCGTCCCCATATGTGATCTCTCCTCCACTGTGTATTTCTATGTAGGGGTATAGAAGTCATTTCAGTACCTGTCGATGTTTAGCCTCTCATTCACGAGTCAAAAAAGTGGGTGAGATCTCCATTGGAATTCCTATAATGCCCTTATAATTTGGTTTTATTTCGCTGTTTATCCTCTGTGATCTGATCTGGTGGTAAAGAAGGGGAGAGAGAAAATAGAGGACAAATAAGAGGAAATAAAGGAAAGGAAAAACGCTCCTTCTTCTCCTCTGGATGATCGAAACCCTAGTTCGATCCGCAGCTCTCTCGTCTCTCCCAATTGGTAAGTCTCTGATCTCCCGAATCTCATCTTTGTTTCTCGTCTTTTTTTTTTATTTTTTTTTATTTTTTTGGCCGCAACCCTAGATTTGCCTCGATTTGCGGTTTTAGATCTTGATTTTTTATTCCTAGAAACTTGATTTGGCGTTTCTATGTATGGATCTGATTAGGGTTTCAATTGGATCTGGAAGGGATGAATTTGTGTGAGGTTTCGATCTAAGCTCGGTGGTGAATCGGAGGAGATTTGCTTTCGAGGTAAAAAAAGGGGGGATCTTGAGTTGTAGGGTGCTCGGTTGCTTGGATCGGATGGCATTTCCTCCTCCAGACCAGGTGGAGGATCAAACAGATGAGGATTTCTTTGATAAGCTCGTCGGTGATGATGATTTAGGAGTCACGGGTTCTCGATCCCTGCCGACGGACATGGTGAGGGCTGTCTCGAGTCTGAGCATTGAGGACGCGGGAGAATCCTTGGAGGAATCGGGAGATGGAGGATCCATCTTGGGAGACGAAGATCATAAACAAAATAGCGTCCCGTCTGCTTCTGAGGACTCTGAGAAGGTCGTGGCCACAGAGCCTATGGTGGGAACCGCAAATGAAATTGAAACCCCAGTTCCTTCTATAGAGAAAAGCGGTGGATCCAAGGTGAAGGAGGTGCAGTGGAGTGCCTTCAATGCTGATTTGCAGCAGTCTGATTCTGGTGGGTTTGGATTGTTCTCCGACTTCTTGGAAGAGAGTTCAGATGGGCCTGCTGAATTCCTTCAAAATGATTCCAACTCTGTTTTCACGGAGAAGCCCAATGCTGACTCTACTGGGGACACAACTTCCTCTGGACAACAAGAAGGTCAATTTTATAACTCATCCCACGAACAGGTTGCAGATACCAATGACTTGCAGTACTGGGAAAATCTTTACCCGGGTTGGAAGTATGGCGTGAGCACTGGTCAGTGGTATCAATTAGAAAGGTTATGATATTTCTGCAAACGCCCAATCTGATGGCTATGATAACACCACAACCATGCAGTGGGATGGGTATAATGCAATTGTGAATGCTCAATCAGATGGCAGTAATGCAGCCATGAATTCTCAGCTTGATGGATTTACAACCTGGCTAATGCAGATGGGCAACAGGGTTTTCATGCAAGGAACATTCAGGTTGCTGGTGATGGCTTTGTTGTGAACCAGAGGTCTGACATCTCTTATCTACAAGCTAGCAAGTCAGCAGTGGAAACAATAGCCGAGGATTCTACAATGGCGAGGTGTTCAGTGGAATCAAGTTTCTCAGGAGAGCGGAGGATACCCATCTAATATGGTTTTGATCCTCAGTATCCTGATTGGTACTATGACACAAACACACAACAATGGCATACTCTTGAATCATACTTTCAGGGTCTTACACATAAACAGCAGGCTCATTGCCAGGCCAACTGACTCAAAAATGCTTCAAATGGATATGGTAATTCTAGTTTATATAATGAAATTAATCAGCCTGAAAATAGCACTGTGCAAAGTCAAAGCTACCATGAAATTGGAGGGGAACTGGGGTGGATCCATGAGCAATTATGGCCAGCAAAACTTATGGCAGCAGCCTGGAAGTAGTTGATAAGGGGGCTACTGATTTCTCACGGTAGTCATCAGATGGGAAGCTCATATGGCTCAACAATGCCGACAATGGGCAAAACAAAACAAGAAACAAGTTATAAATCCTTTGAACCTGTCAAAAATCATGCTTATGGAAGCAGCAAGCGGTGTTACTGGGTTCCAGAGCTTTACTCCTTCAGAAAGTATGTATCAGTTTAATCAGCCAAAGGTGAAAATACGCTGCAGGCACATCTGTCAAACAGCTTCTATGGGAATCAAAACTCAGTCAATTATTCTCAACAACAATTTCATTCTCCATTGGCTGTGGTGAATGCCACTAGTGAGGGAGATCATCAGCTGGTCGCCCACCACATGCATTGGTTAGCTTTGGTTTTGGCGGAAAGTCATAGTCATGAAAGATACCAACTCTTTTTGGCCCCAAATTTGGACCATGGAAGCCAGGTGTGTTTCTAAACCTTCACCATTCTTATTTTCCCTTCCATCTTTCTGAATATTATTGTGTATGTTTGGCAATGAATAGAGATTTCTTTTGTTTTTCTGTGTTGATTTGACTAAAATTCTTTTATGCATTTTCTTTTTCTGAAGGACACTACTAAGGGTGTGATCTCAGTTCTTAATTTATCTGAGAAGTTGTGAGAGATAAAATTGATGGCTCAAGTGTTGGTGGAGGTGGTAGTTATTTCCATGCTTTGTGTGCGACAATCCTTCCCTGGTCCACTTGTTGGTGGGAATGCTGGGACGAAAGGATGTCAATAGATGGATAGATGAGAAGGTCCAAGAGTGTCAGGCACCCCTTGTGGATCAGAGAAAAGGAGAGCTCTTAAAGATGCTTCTTTCATTGTTGAAACTTTCATTTCAGCATTATGGGAAGCTTAGATCTCCTTTTGTTGCTGGTTCCTCTCTTGAGGTAAAATGCCTGGAAACTTTAATGCATAAAGATCTATTTCTGATATTCTAATACTTTGGTTGTTCTTGTAATGAAAACTTGACTTTGGAAGGCGGGAGATGCTTCTCTTTTTGCAATTTCAACTTTTTGCATCATTTCATACCAAGGAGAGCTCTCTTAACTTCTTATCTAATCATGATCCCTTGTAATGTCATATGGCTATTCTCTCTGTCCTCCTAAGCATAAGGATTAATCTAGATTTTGATGAATGGCCATTAATTTATGTATTTGTTCTAAACTCTTTTTAACAGTTAGGTGTGATATGGATAATCAAATCAGGACCGAAATTATTTAGAACATGATTAGATTTATAAATTGTGATCTGGTCTGATTTATGAAAAACTTTCCTGTTACTCTAGGATGTAGAGGTTGGTAGTTAATCCAATAAGTTTCCTTATTGATGTGAAGGTTCCCTTTTATATGGACTTCAGATTTAATGGATTAAACAAAAAACTTATTTATTTATCCAAAATTTTCTATTGTTAAACCCTCTTGTTTTATGCAGCCGCTATATTAGATTGATAAGATAATTGACTTTGATTAACAAGCCTTAATCATCCTTGTGCTGTTCTTGTGGTGATTCCAATCTGCCTCAAGAGCCATGCTCCTATCAGGGCTTACAGGAGGAATATCTTAATTCTTCTTTTTTCTTGGTGTAATCACTATGTTTTTGACTTTTTATTTGATCTTAGTTTCCAAATTCAATTTCTTTTTATTGAGGACTTTCGAAGAAAGTTTAATAGGTTTACAACATTTAGTTGTTTTGGCTTATTGTTGTGTGGTTTATTACAAGTGGTCATTTTGGTTCATGCCAGAACAATAAGCTTGGGCCAAGGGCATACTCTTGGAGATATGCAGCTGTTTATTATAAATTGCTATTATTCATGGTCTAGAGTCAAGGTTCTTGCTAACTATTATAGAAAATAGTGCTTATACAATCTCTTATAAATATTTTCTTATAAATATTTTAGTTTATTGATGACCTATCAGGGTGGCCAGAGGATGTATACTGCTTTCGAATGCCTTGACATTTTCTCATGAAATTTTGTTTATTTGACCTATCCTTTCTTTTATATAGGAGACAGATGGTCCAGAGTCAGATGTAACTAAACTTTTTGCATCTGCTAGAAAGAACCAGACTTATCTTGGAGAGTATGGATCCTGCACTAATTGCATGCAAAATGTCCCTTCTGAAGGACAAGCTCGGGTATTTGTTAGTTTTTGGTGAGCACTTGTTTGACCCAAATTTTCAAAATGTAACTGATTTTAATATTCTACTGGTTTCAGGCAACTGCTGTTGAGGTACAGAACCTCCTTGTTGCTGGTAGAAGGAAAGAAGCTCTTCAATGTGCACAAGAAGGCCAGTTGTGGGGCCCTGCTCTTGTCCTTGCTGCACAACTTGGAGATAAGGTTTGTGCACCTTTATTAGTGTTATTCTGTTGATGGCTCTTGGGCCATCCTATTATACGTTCCATACTTGGTTGATCATGCGTTGTTTATACCCATTATATTCAAGGAAAACTGGTGCATCTTTTTTTTTTTTTTTCTTCTTCTGAAATCAGGAAGTTGTTTTTTTTTTCATGATTGTAGTTTTATGTTGATACCGTGAAGCAAATGGCACACCGTCAATTTATATCCGGGTCACCTCTCCGGACGTTATGTCTTCTTATTCTTGGGACAACCGGCGGATGTATTTTCTGCAGACAATTTTGTCAACACTGGCATGCTTGAGTACGACAAATGCATTTCAACATCCTCCCAGGGTAATCTCTGCTCATATGGCCTGTGAAACAATTCTAGTTTTTTCCATAATTTGTTAGTTTGATGTAATGAATCTAGGGTTTTCTTATTATCTTTGAATAGTTTGTTTAAAAAAACATTGCCCCTTGAATCTATTTCATTATTTTTATTATAGTTCCCACCGGACAAATATTGTGACCAAGGGCTCTTGTTGACTCTATATTTAAGTTCTCCCCTAAATTAAATTAAAAATAGCAAATTTGGGGGATATTATGCATATTTATAGTACAACTTTCATTTAACAGTTGATGTGGATTGAGGATGTATGGTTTCTCTCAACTTCTGCAAATGGAATATAGGTTCCGACTAATAGCATGCTTGATGATTGGGAAGAGAATTTGGCAATCATAGCTGCAAATAGGACAAAAGATGATGAACTAGTTATAATTCATCTTGGAGACTGTTTGTGGAAGGAGAGAGGAGAGGTTTGTTTCTGAAACTCTCAACTCTCAAGTTGGTTAGTAATTTGCCATCTTCAACTTTTCTAAGCACAAGCTTTCCTATGCCCCTATTATGTTTTATAGGTTACTGCAGCACATACTTGCTACTTGGTTGCTGGAAGCAAACTTTGAGCCATACTCTGACAGCGCAAGACTCTGTCTCATTGGTGCAGACCATTGGAAATGTCCTCGAACTTTTGCTAGCCCTGAGGCAATTCAGGTAATGGACACTTGGCCTTCAGACATGTCTAGTTAACTTTTTGGGCTGAATCATACCTGTGGTTTTTCTTGTCTGTCATCCTCCAAGTGCAAGTTTAGCCAATTGTATGAAATAATAGTTTCTGTAACAAAGAAAATTACACCTGTAACTGAAGTTATTTCATGTAGTTTTCTTAATAACCTTAACATATAGACTTGAGGTACTTTTCATCTTATCTTGCCATCCAACTTTTGTACTTACCAAGAAGAATGCAGTTTTATCTTAATGAAAAATTATGTTTTGGGTGCTATATTTTATTTGGTCACATGACACTATTCAAAAGCAATAAGATCATGAAGTTGTGATTTATTTTCTCCTCTCAGTTAAGTTGGAAGTTGGTATCAGCTAAATTATTTCTGCCATGGCTGATTCATTTTCCATAAGTTGCTATTATTTGTTGTGATCACATTAGAAATGTTCTTTCTGGTTATCGAAAGCATAAAATCTGAGTTGTTTACCTGAATCTGATTGTTCCAAGGCTACCATAATAGGACCATAATATTTCTAGTTTATGCAGCGATTATTATCTCTCTATCTGATCACCTTTCACCATTCTTGCATATAGTTTTTTCTTTGCATCTTTCTTCTGTAGTTAACCTTATTGTATTTTGATTTTGCCTGAGATTAGTAGTGTTGAATGTAATATATGTTATTTTATTGAATTTACATAATGTTTGTGCGGAGAATTGGGATTTCTTGGTGTGCCTTCACTGTGAAGCAATTGGACCACTAAGGAGATACTAAGCATGTTCATAAATTAGCATCATGGTTGATTTTGTTATCTGATTCCTGGTGTCATTGTCCTCTTTGTTTAAGATTCAGAAATCATTTCCTAGGAGTTTGCTTTTTGCATTTTATTTCATTTAATCTGTTTTAACTCTGTGTGGTTTAATGTTTGCGCTTATTTCTATTTCTTGCTTTGTTAAAGTAGAGCCTTTTTGCCAACTAAATCTGTTATTAATTTTGCAGAGGACAGAATTTTATGAGTATTCAAAGGTGCTTGGAAATTCTCAATTTATCTTGCTACCATTTCAGCCATATAAGCTCATATATGCATACATGCTTGCTGAAGTGGGAAAGGTTTCTGAATCATTGAGGTGGGTAACAAGTCTTTTCCCCTTTTGTGGGTACTATTTTTACCTTAACTGCATTGTGTTTGATGCAGGTACTGTCAAGTTTCTCTGAAGTTGCTGAAGAATTCCGGTCGTTCTCCAGAAGTAGAAACATGGAAGTCATCATTTTCTTCTCTTGAGGAGCGTCTCCGAACACATCAGCAGGTATATCATAGTGCGGGTTATTATTATGCTGTCATACTTGATCTTTACCAATAAAAAGTGTTTTTTTCTCTCCATCCTCCAGGGTGGATATGGCACAAACCTAGCACCTGGAAAACTTGTGGGCAAGCTGTTTACCTCCATTGATAGATCCATTCATGCATTATGATTGGTGCTCCATACACCACCTCTACCTCCAATGCCCCAGATGAATGTGAATGGTAAGGGAACTCAATGCAGTAGTGCCAAAAGTAGCAAGCAGTCAATCTCACGATGGCTATGTCCTCCCTCTCATTCCATCAAAGCGTCTGTTGAGACTATGAGGTGAATGGACAACCCGATATAGCAGTAGGAAGATCATGCATAATAGAAGCATTTCGAACCAGATTTTGGTAGAAGCCAAAGCAGGTAGGTAGCGTCATCCTGCCTATTTCAGTGCACATTGACTTTCCAATTTTAAATAAGAAAACTTACAGGATTATCCTGTGTACTATAAAAGAAACTTTCAAAGAGTTCTTTGTAAATATCATGCAGGATTCATCAGTAAATTCAGGATCACCCTGATGCACAAAGCAAAGCATCGACATCTCGTTTTGGTCGCATTGGCTCAAACCTACGCTTCAGAGACAATGGGGTGGGTGTCAAGATCTAGTCCAGATCGTCAGGTTGTTATTTTTAGTATGTTTTATTTATGCTCTACCACTTTTCCCTATCTCTCATCCCCAGAGCTTTGCACATTTTGCAACTTTATTTAGGCAAAGCTAGGGAAAGCAACAAATTTTACTATGATGAAAAACTCAAGAGGTGGGTGGAGGAAGGCACTGAACCCCGACTGAAGAAGCTGCACTTCCACCACCACCACCTACTACAGGCGTTGTTTCAGAATGGCATCTCTGACCATAATGTAAACAGTTCCTTCAAAAGCCAAAACCTTCCAGCAAATGGAGGTCTGAGATTAGATCCCCTGGCCTCTCAGAACATAGTTCAGGGATGCCCCTGTTCCACCAAGTACAAACCAGTTCTCATCTAGCAGAATTGGGGTTAGATCAAGGTATAACCACTTGTTCTTTCTGTAGGTTGGTTTTGTCATTTGCTTGTGCTGAAAGAACTAACATATTTTTCTGTTTTATCAGGTATGTTGATACCTTTAACCAAGGTGGCGGATCTTCAACAAACTCATTTAAATGCGCCCACTGTGCCATCAGTTAAACCACCGATTGGAGCCAAGTTTTCATACCCACTGCGCGGTACCTTCTGATGGACTGCTGCGCTGATGCATCAGAAAGCATACCTGAAGCTGTTGCAAATGGTGAACCTGGCGTCTGATATGCAAGAACAGTCATTTGCTTCACCATTACCTTCCATGCAACGCTTCCCAAGCATGGACAACATTGCTCATAATCTTGGTGTGACAGGATCAGCACAACAGATCGGTGATGGACCGGGCGTCTCCCATGTACGTGCAGCATCATGGGGTGGTAGTTACAGTGATGTATTCAAGACAAAAATGGCGGAAGAAAAGTTTAGCAGAGGAGTGGGTATGCAATTATCTTTCATGCCCAGTGATCCATCAGCCATTCAGTTGAGTAACTCGTCTATACAACCAAATAATGGTGGTGGTGGTGGTGGTGGTGGATCCGGAGATGATCTTCATGAGGTTGAGCTCTGATGTTAGGTTTTGCAGTGCTACTTTGATATGCCCGTTATTGCTTCCTGATTGAACATTTAGGTCACAATGCTGGAAGTTTGAACAGGTCGGAGTAGCTATGGATTTGAGAAATTTTGCAAGAAGGATGCTGTATCTGGGGAGATGCAACCTTGTGCCTTAACAGAACCTATTTCTTGTAACTTTACTATAGTTCCCCGGCCTGTACACCTGGACTTTATATAGTTTCCTGGCCTGCACTCCTTTTTACATGAGAAACTTGTATGCGACGCCACTGTACAGATAATTTGTTTGATTTATTGGAAGAGAAAAAGGAGGATTCCACATAATGTTTGTGAACGGTGAATGATTGCCGTTCCTCACATCTACATCAAGGAGTGCAAAATAGAGACAAAAGTTTCTTTAAAAGCACCTTGTTTAAAAAGCAAAGCTTTAAGCTTATCTTGAGAAAATTCTTTGCTTTCAGAGATGAGATTGTTGGGTGTCATTTTTTTAAATGTGCAAGCTGCAAAAAATACGACAAACTTTTCTCCATGATTTTTGCATTCCCATAGGTTTGTAATATCACAAAAGAAAAGAAATAATTTGCACCAACCATTTATATGCAGTCATTTTTTATTCCATAACAATCAAAAATAAAATTACCACCCTGATATGTAAATACACCATCAAAAGGGGATTTGCTTTCGGAAGACTTCCGGTTCTGATCAAGATACAAAATATACAACCAACGGAAAATGGTCTGTCAAAACAAATGTACAGTTTTAAGTAAATATGTAGGTGAGTATTCTCATTTTATAGAAATAATATTCCACAGCACTAGAATTCTACCGAACCAGGAGCCCGGAGGAGAAGAATAGCTTCTCTCTATGTTATCTATTCCAGTTGCAAATTGGACAATGATCGTTCAAAATACAGCCCAAAATGCCAGCATGCAGGAACTAGAAACAAAGAAAAAGGAATTCCATACGACTTTACTATCCCTTGAATAATCAGAGAAATATCAAGGAAGAGGCTCCATTTGTGGCTCCCTTAATAAATCATTAAAGGTTAGGGTAAAAATATTGGGGAACTTGGACCAAAAGCTAAATGGAACCAACCTGATCCAAACCGTAGAAGATCAAGATACCACCACCAATAGTTTTCCTTTTGTTTGAGATTTCAAGCTCTCTTCTAAACGACTTTCAAAGAAGTTCAAGGCGTTCTTCTAGATTTGAAAGCTTCCCCAATTAACTCTCCACCAACCTTTAGAGGTCACAATTAACTCAAGTCCAAACAAACTCTTGAACAGAATGAGAACTCTAAATATCTTAAGCTGCGACTACGATGTACCTATAAGAACATTTTATTTAGGAGTACTCATCTCCACTTCAAAATTTGAAGTGCAAAGGAATGAACATATATTTTAGTCAATATCAATTTTCCCTCACAGAAATAATCAAGTGCTTAGGCATTTTGCTACTAAAGGAGTCAAATCAAGCGCACCAGGCGGTATTTCTGATAAACATTATTGTTCTTGAGTTTTTATTTTTTATTTTTTCCATCTTTGCCACCTTGGCATGACCATTTTGGCTTAAGTATAATCAGTGTAAATATGCAAGCATTGTGGCAAAATTCTATTCTTGCACCTAGATGTTGATCCTCTAGTATCATAAAGATATCAAAGCCCAAATTTAAATCAAACTTCTATTACAAATTAATGACTAATTAAAAAACTCCCAACCAATGCTTCAGAACATTCCAAGAAAACAAGCGCTTGAAAATCTTGTCTCTCTCATTAAATATCACATAATAAGATTAAATACAGGTAAATATCAAGGCCATTTTACCAATGAATTTTTATACATTTTGTTATCTTTTTAGCCCCAAGGCCATATTTTAGCTAAACCTTGGATACTGATTAGGCTGCCCCCATAGCCGCTTTGACAAATAAAATAAGCCATGGGGCTAAAAAATAATAAAATTTATATATCTTCAATATATATATATATTGGCAAATGACCCTAAATATCAACAAAAAAGAACCCCAAGTTACAAGGACATGGTGCTGCGAGGGACCAGCAAATCCATTACGGCAACAGTTTTACCATCATCATTTAGCACATATAAAAGCTTTAATTTCCTAACAAAAGATTTGAGCTAGTCATATAAGAAACAATACCATTCGACAGAAGCTAGACCTAGGGGTAAAAAGCATACCTTTGGATAATCTCTAGTATTTACAGAGCCCAGCAAAT